>JAVJIF010007151.1:0-204640 GCA_038442645.1 Agave tequilana
TGGTAGATTTCCTAGCTGAGCATCCAGATCCGAGGGCAGCCAAACTTTACGAGGATCTCCCAGATGAGGTCGCTGAAGTCTGCCTGACCCAGACATCGTTTGAAAGGCAAGTGTGGCAACTTTCTTTGACGGTGCATCGAGAACAAGCCCAAAAGGACATATAGTGGCAGGAGTAGGAGTAGTACTCGTCTCCCCACAGAACTATGTGATTTCTCGAGCTGTCTGGTTAATCGAGCCTTGTTCTAACAATGTAGCAGAATACAATGCCCTCTTGATTGGAATGCAACTCGCCGATGAGGTTGGCGTTAAAAATCTCGAGGCATATGGTGACTCTTAGCTCATCGTCAGCCAAGTTCGCGGGGAGTACGAAGTCAGACATGAAGATCTAATACCCTATTACAACGCAACTGTCTACATGGCCAAGAGGTTTACCAACTTTTACATTGACCATGTACCACGCAAGCAAAATGCGCATGCAGATGCACTAGCGTCCCTCGCTGCCTCCTTAGCCCTTCCAGTCGGAGCAGTGGAGAAAATATTTGTCCACAGTCACGACCTGTATTGTCCGAGAATTGTTCTTGAGGACTACCAGGAGTCAACGGGTGATCGTCAAGACAAAGAAGTTCTCGAGTCGTCAACCGGTCCAGAGTCTAGAGACTGGCGATTCCTTACATTGATTATGTCCTATACGACATCCTGCCTGAAGACACCAAAGAAGCGGCTGCCATTCGAAGGAAAGCCCCCAAATTCTACTATAATGCGATTACGCGAACATTGTAACGTCGATCGCATGACGGGATCTTGCTCCGCTGCCTTTCACCAAAAGAGGCACAAGAGATATTGAAAGAAGCCCATGACGGTATGTGTGGAGCCCATCAACCTGGCCCAAAACTTGCATATCGACTCCAAAGGTTGGGATATTACTGGCCCAAGATGATTGCTGACGCCATCACTTATGCCAAAAGATGTCACGCCTGCCAAGTGCATGGCGATTTCATCCATTAAGCACTAGGGTACCTTCACTCTACAACTTCTACCTGGCCATTTGAGATGTGGGGGATGGATGTGGTTAGCCCTATCAGCCCACCATCATCAAAAGGACATCGGTTTATTTTGGCCATAAACGATTATTTCTCCAAATGGGTTGAGGCCATTGCTTTGAAGGAGGTGAAGTCATCTGACGTGATCAAATTCGTCAAACATCATGTCATTTACCGTTTGGGGTGCCTCGGCGAATTGTCCATGACAATGGACCCCAGTTCGTCAGTCAAGCTTTCCAGAGGTTCTGCGCTAAGTTCAGAATCCAGAGTGTGTCATCAACAGCATACTACCCCGTCGCTAATGGTCTCGCAGAAGCTTTCAACAAAACCATCGACAAACTTCTCAAGAAATTCGTCTCGAAAAGTCAACGTGACTGAGACGACAAGCTAGGTGAATGCTTATGGGCCTATCGCACAACTGTGCCAACCCCGACTAAAGCTACGCCATTTTCTTTGGTATATGGGTGTAAAGCCGTGCTTCCACTGGAAATCCAAATTTCATCTCTACGCGTCGCCTTGACAGCAGAGATGACAAATGAGGAGAAGCATCGACAGTGACTCCAAGAGTTGGAAGCCTTAGATGATAAACGTCTGCAGGCCTAACAACAAATCGAGCTCTACCAGGCCCGGATTACCAGAGCCTTCAACAAGAAAGTTAAAGTGCGAACTTTCAAGAAAGGTAACCTTGTCTTAGCCGTTAGAAGACCTATGGTGATGACACATAAGACAAAAGGAAAATTTCAGCCCAAATGGGAAGGACCATTTGTAGTAGAGTCAGTCTACTCAAATGGATCATATCGCCTCATAACTAACAAATGGCGATACACTTATGATGCCAATCAATGGCAGGTTCCTGAAGAAGTACTATTCTTAATAGTACTCCTCCTCTGATCAAGTTAAAAGTACACTCTGATCACAGCTCCAAATCCAAGAAAAGTTCTCTTCTTTCATTAGGTCACATCATGGTAGATCAGTGACAAGCTAATTAGGCATTGATTATACCATTAAAGAAACAAAAGACGAAACTTGGATTCTAATGTTCCTATCTTCATTAATGTCTGACGCCTCCGACGACTAAGGACAGAGGAAAATGTTGGCTTCTAAGACCAACATAAGTCTTCGACAACTCATCATGTTAAGGGGAATAGCATGGCCAGCCCAACTCAAACGGTAGTTGGTAAAGGCACCTCAAATCCGTTGATAGCTGAGGGTTTGCTAAAAATCCTAAGTGGATGTAGTTCCACTCTCTCCTCCAAAATCCCTTACCAATTCTCATACACAGAATGGTAGGTCTACAAAATACAATCATTGCTATGTTAACACTATACCTCTGGTAATGAAAATTTTCAATACTCCCTATCAAGTACAAACTTTACTTGTCAACCCTATATGGAGTAGCAAACCTTCAAATTTGTCAGGTTAACACTATACCTCTGGCACTTCAAAACTTCACTTGTCAATTCTCATCAATAGAATGGCAGGCCCTCAAATTGCTCGTATCGCAAACCAATTTTTGTCAAGTTAATACCACACCTCTGACAAATTACTGTTAAGTTAACATTACACTCCTAACAGTAATTAAGCTGCTGCCAAGTTCAATATTAAACCTCTGACAGCTATTTTCCCTCAGACTTCCATATCGAAGCTGAAATGAACGATGCTAAGTTTAATACTACACCTCTAGCGTCCAGGTCATTGCCAAGTTCAACAATACACTTATGGCCATGACTTTCCTCGGACATCCTTGTCAAAGTCGAGATGACCAATGCCAAGTTCAAAATTACACCTCTAGCATTACCCTTGCTGCTAAGTTAAACATCACACCTATGGCAGTGATACTTTCAGTTTTCCCAAATTAAACTGAAATGCTTTTGAGTCAAGTTAATATCACACCTCTGACTCACATTCTTGTCAAATTAACATCACACATCTGACAAGACTACATTCAACCCGTTAAGTTAATATCACACCTCTAACGGTTAAAAACTTTCCTAGGTCCCCCGCGAATCTAGTCTCACTTGTTAGTCTCAACAACAGAACAACAAGTCTACCTAAAAATATTGTTAGGTTAACATTACACCGTTAACAGTATTTTCATTAGATCTGTAACGCCTCAATCCCGCAGGTACGGGGACGTTATGGCGACGTACATACGTGAGGTAAAAACAACCTCACGCGTACGTTAAGCCTCAGTACAGGACATAACCTCAATATACACAAGAGTTCCAGCAGGACATAAGTACAAGAATACCTGTAGAAAGGGGTGAGCGATCATAACAGATATATAAAACAGGGATAAATAAGATAACAGGAACAAAGCACAAAGATACCTATAAAGGAATCCCGATGGTAAAGTCTACTATGTGAATCCAATGAACTAGCTGCCCGAACGATAACTCGGATCTCCAACCTGGGCACGCAAACCCAGGGTCGTCAGAAAGCGACCTAGTGAGTGGTAAAATGAAGGAGGAGGTAGTAATATATACAATAGTAATACAAGTACGATACATATATATAATACATGATGTTGTACTAGTGATACCATATAATAAGTATATAAGAAGCAGTAGAAAATATAATCATGTCATATTTTAATACCAGCACTACCTAGCATGTTATCATCGGGTCGTGTCTACAGTAATAACTACAGTTGTATAGTGATGATGTGATGGATATAAACGTGTAGATGAAGTATGCAACATAACCATACTACGGTGTGGTGTCTAGGCAGCATATAGGCAATGCAAAACAGAATATATGCAATGCATCGTATACATGTGCATGAGTAGTATGTCACCACAGAAAACGTAACATGTACCAGGTAAAGTAACGATCATACAGGTAACATGATAGCGGATAAATGATCAGGAACATTAACAAGTACAACTATACAATAGTAAACATGTATCAGGCAAGTCATGTTCTTTATACAATAGTAGCAATCAGTACCACCTGATATTTTAATCAATCTCTTCCAGTGTCCCATACCACTGGTAGTTCATACTGGAGCCCGCACTCCAGCCGAACCCATCCGGACATGGCCTGTGGGTACCATTATCCAAACGAGAGAGTGACCAAATAACAAGTGTTCCCGACGTCACTATTGTGTATACTGTTTATTATGTTAATTGGAAACCCGTGGTCGAGGAGCTCTTATCGGGTAGATGTATCCCGTGCATACCCGGGATCATGGCCTTAAACAAACCCCTGGCTGCTGAGACCAGGCCCTCCGCTAAGAGGGGAGCATGAAACAAGTAACGAGAGCTCATGGAGCAATTGGTAGGTAGCACTACCGTCCCCTGCAGTGGGAGAACAATATGGATCCAGTACATCACCCGATAAGATCTAATTAACCGTCAAGTCTCCCCCATACCCAAGTTAGCTTTATGATCTGATATGTCAAGTATACAATGTAACAAGAACAAATACAGTACATGATACGGGTAACATGATAACAGGACCTGAGCTCTGTTGATAGCATAGAACAATATAACGGGAGACGGGAATAATATAACGGGAAACGGGAACAATAGATGTGGGATTCCACACATCGCATATCAACAGCTCATGTCCAGTAACGGAATAATAATATCAGTAACGGGAAATAATCATCTAACGGGAATACGGGGATAACATGGAACAATATTACATGTAATCGGAACAGGGATCCATATGACAGGAATACATGAGTATGCCATGCAATATGAACGGTGATCCACATGACAAGCATATAGAAACCATGCATGCATGTACAACAGTGATATGTAAACATGCCATAACTGTGTTCCGAGCATCCATGTAATGATGAGAAACAATAATATGAAATGCGGCAGTCCGTGCATTGTATAGCCGTGTACCAGTGGAACATATATGTGTCGCAATACTCCGTCGAATATCTCTGGGATAGTACATGTCATACCAGTGGTCAGTGTATAATGTAATACCGTGTACAGTGAATTACAGTGTCCGTGTCATGATGATACCAGTGCATGAATTAACGGTGTCCAGCATTCATGTCTAGTGACAGTGTAGTGTCGTCGAGTACCGTGGGTCAATTCCTATCTAGTGACAATGTAGTGTCATCGGGTACCGTGGATCAGTATACATGTGACGATCGTTATCTAACTGTGATATAAGACATGAAATAATAGTGTCAGTCTTGGTGAAATAGTGGCCCGGATGTCAGTGGTACATGAACAGGACGTAGGCATCCAGTGTCACAATCAACGTCTTTTAGTTATCAGGCATATTCTCAGTACAGTGTTTATGACAGTGTTTTAATATTGTTTACAATTTACCGGTAATCATGTTTTATTTAAAGAAAGCAACCAAGCTCAATCAATATGATCAGAAGATAATTTATAAAATAAAAACACTTACAAACTGGCCATGGGAAGGTAGCTCTCTTTCCCACGATCGCAACGGTTTCAGAATCGTCCCAATCGGAGTCCGGATGCTCCAGATATCGCCCGAATACTAAAAGTAACAGAAATGGGTTAAATATGTAATAACAAGATTTTAAATGCAATTAATAAAAAGAAGAAAGGGGTTTTCTGCACTTTTACCTTTAATGGGTTGGAAAGCGGGTTTGGGCTCATAACGGGTCGGGTCTGGATCTAATACCCAAACCCACTAACATAAGTGATGGGTTGAGGGTAAACGGGTTAATGGGTTTCAGTTAAACCCAATAGGGGTTAATGGGTTTGGGCTTAACCCAAACCCACAAAGAAAAATAACAGCAGCAGCAGCTTGCTGCTGCTCCTCCTGCACGGCCGGCCGGCCTGCCGGCGGTGGTTCGGGCTCCGGCCGAGCAAGAGAGAGAGAGAAAGAGAGAGAGAGAGAGAGTGAGGGAGAGGGAAACAGAGAGGTGGAGAGAAAGAAATAGAGAAAAGAAAAGGAAAGAAAAGAAAGAAGAAGAAGAAGAGGAAGGAGGAGAGAGGGTGGCGCGGTCGGTTGGGGGGCGCGGTGGCGGCCGGCCACCGGCCGCGTGGCCGCCGGCGCGCTTGGCCGGGGTGGCCTGGCCACGGGCGTGGGTCAGGCCCCCCCCAGGCCGAGTAAGAGAGAGGAGAGAGTTGATTAGGGAATCTTAAGTAGAGAGAGAGAGAGAAAAAGAGAGACAGAGAGAGAGAGGGTTTTAGAGAATTAAAGAGAGAGTTAGGGAGAGAGAGAGGATTTAAAGAGGGGGCTGCAGTATGGCGGTTGGGTTTGATTGAAAAAAGGCGATGGGAGAGGAAGATTGGAGAAGAAGGAAGAAAGAAAAAGAAATAGAAATAAAATAATGAATTTTTATATTATTTTATTAGGGCCAAAAATTAACCAGTTCCGAACGGTACCCAAAAATTATAGAAAATAGAGAATATTATTCTGAGATGTAATATGAAAATGGTTTGCAGAAATTCAATCCGCTTTGCAAATTAAAAATCCGGAGTGTCTCACCGATACTGGGCGACACCGGTTTGGCCGGATGTTTCATAAATTCAGAAAAATCTCCAAAAATACCCTAACGTAGATAATATGATTCAAAGATACATGGTGAAAGTGGATTCTCAAAATATAACTCCGTTTGTGAATTAAAAATCGTAGAGCCGATTATCAGTGTCGGTCGACACCGACTACGGAGATTTCCCAATTAATCCAGAAAAATTCTAGAAAATCCTGAAAACTCTAAAATATTAGAAAATAATATTTGAAATTGAAATCGGCTCAATCCGACTACCAGAAAGATTAAATCAACATTCGACGCCGTATCGCGTACTAATACTGTGATACGTACACCAGAGATCAGGGGGTTACAAGATCCCCAGCTGATCTTAATCAAGTTAATTCCTAACCTCTGATAAAAGCTCATCTTCCCTAGGAGTACAAGTTCCACCTGTCACTTTCCTTTATAGAGCGGCGGTCCACAAAAATTACCTTATCTCTTGTCAAGTTAATATCACACCTCTGACAGCATTGTTGAGTTCCTGAAATAGGATCTCTCTCTACAAAATCTGACTCGTTAAGATTATCATCATAGTTTTGACAAGTCAAAGATTCTTTGCTTCTATTCGTCGGACTAAAAAAAAAAAGAGTTCAAGACAATAGGAGACAAAAAGAAAAGTGTCGCTTTTATTTATATCCAGGCATATGAAAGTGATACAAAACGCTCTCTTATACAATAAGATTGAGTGTTACAATAAAGGAGTACAAAGAAGTCCCTCTCTCTCAAAGGTTGCACTCAGTCCTTGAAGCTTCTCACCATTCCAAGTACAAGATGTTCGGAAGGGCGCCAAAGATGGGCTGAGCACTGTGATGACGTTTGGAGGCTGATTATGTCACCATGCATGACGTAAACATCGAAGAAGCTCCTCGTTGACCAAGAGCAATGGTGTTTCTTGAGGTCGAAATGTAGCAGAACCTTCTGATTCTACCTGACCAACCGATGTGGGCTATGATCCTTCGTTGATGAACATCTCCACCACCAGAAAGTCATCCAATGAGCATGGACCTTTCATCGATGCCACTTCTGGGGTAAGTGAAGGGAGAATCCAAGACCATACCCACCACTATATCCACCGCCATACCCACTGTGACCACGCCATGCCAGAAGCATGACTGGTGCATTGTATCCAATAAGGTCTCGGCGGATGTCAGATCCTCGTCTCCCAAGAACAGGAGCCATGACTTCTTCTCCAGTGGTCGACCATCGAACAGGTTCGCTGGCCGAAATATTCTCCCAGGGGCCCAGCGAGCATGAAAAAGGATGATGAAGCCTACCTGTGAGAAGCAAAAATCAGAAGATTAGAAGCTCAGGATACTTCAACAGAAAAACTAAGTGACAGACGCGGCTATTGCTGAAAGCTTCAGACGCAGGGATGACCCGTGCAGCAAATCAAAATTCTGCTGCGACAGAAACAGACGCGATCAAAGTTGTGATACACACAAATTCGAACGCAGTCTAGTTTTGCACCTGCGTCTAAAATATGAGACGCGAAGAGAATCAGACGCGAAATTTTTCATCTCCCTGTTTGATAAACAGGGGTTGCTACATTCAAGTCTGAAACCTTCGATCTGAGTTGAAATTCTTCTAAGTCTACAGCCTCAGACGCGAGCTCTATATGGAAAGCTCGTGGTCCAGGTGCAAAAGTCCATTATACTCGCGTCCAGAGGATTCTGAGTTAGAGTTTACACTCAATCAATGTGCACTTCATCTGAAGTCTCAATGGCGTAACTTCCAAATGATGGGCGCACCAGTCAGATTTCAGCAGAAGGTCAAGAAGATGAATTTCTTTAAGAGATAGCAAAACTGAAACCCAGTGGGCTGAAAATTTCATGGCAAACCAGGAAGTCATACCCACAGAATAACCCGTTGAGGGTTGAACTTTCTGCATCAAGGCACGGACATAAAGGGTGCTCAAAGAGACGCTTTTTGATCTTGAAATCATTTGACAGTGATAATCTTCTGGAGAGATTAAAGCAAAGCTTGAAAGCTTTGGGTCGTCATCGTCCATAGGGGCAAATCCCATTAAAAGTCCTTACAGGAAGAAGATGGAATCCCTCAGAGCGCTCGCTCTCAAGGAAAAATAGTCTAAGTAACAGACTGTTAAAAGCAGGGGGTGAGGCCTATTTATAGGCAACCCATCAAGCCTGTAATTAATGGCTCACTAATCAGAACCGTCAGCCTTAATTCCCGCACGAATGTAAAAGCCCAATGAAGGGCTGAGGCGTGGATTGTCGCTTCGGGAAGCAACGAAGACGCAGGCCTCCAACCGCCAGCGCCGATTTGGCATTAAAAGGCGTTAATGTCTAAGCCCAATGAAGGGCTGACGCGTGGACTACCGTTTCGGGAAACATCAGATGATGCGAGTCCCAATCGTCAACGTCGACTTGACATTTAAAGATTTAACAAAATCTTTATGACAAGATGCATGTAACGCCTGGGAAGTTGCACCAAACGCAGGCCCAAGAGTTGCGTCCAGGAACTTGCGTCCCTTTGTGAATTCAAAGACGGCGTCCTTTTTCATTCCAGTTAAGAGAACTGTGACCGCGTCTCTCGGAGCGGTTCAAAGTCGCGTCCCATCAACAAAAGGACCCATTCTGGGGTCACGCTTTGAAATCACATAAAATTGAAAAGCTGCGTCTACAATAGAGAAGGCCTATGTCATTCACAGGTATCCTGGAGCTGCGTCTACATTGCAAGACGACAATTGTGTTCCTTTCATAAACTCAATATAATTTGAGGTTGCACTGAGTCAAGGGTCTAGAGACGCGTCTCTACTAAGACAGTGTCGCGTCCTCATATCTACGCGTCAGTTTTGAGGAGCATAAGACTGAGTCCTCACTGCATCCTGAATTCTGTATTTGGTAGAGTTAAGGGCTGCAGCCAGGGAGCCGCGTCCTTCCATAACCAAAGCCGCGTCCTTCGCGCAAGCTTGAACCGCGTCTCAAGTTGCAGGTCAGAGTCGCGTCTCTCAGAACTGCGTCTCCACTACAAATCAGAGTCGCGTTTTGCAACAAAAAAAAGAAAAGAGAACTCAGTTCAGCCTGAGTTTATTATTCATAGTCAGTCAAGGATCACAACCAGAGACTGCAACTAAGAGATTGGATTCATCTGCAGTGAGACAACGAAGATGGAGCAAATTTCGAAGACTTTTATTATTTGAGCCAAAAATGATAAAAGTAATACAAACGCTCTTTTCTTTACAAAAAAAGGGAGGCTAATAATCTGATTCGCCAAAGAACGGATTTGTTCTCGGAGGCGATGCATCTTGTGCTGACACGCTTTCTCAGCCTCCATGAGAGCTTGGACCCGCAACTCCTCCTCAGATAAGAATTTCCTCGCAGCCAGCTGCGCTCGTAGAGATTCCAACCTGGAGGAATGAGTGGAGAGGTTTTCTTCAGCTGCGTCTAGGCAGCTTCCAGCTCTTCCAGCTTCTTCCTGGCAGTGGCAAGTTTTTGCTCGATGATTTTAATCAAGGCTTCTGCCTTGGCTATGGTGGCCTGAGCAGTGATAATAACCTGCTCTGCGCTCTGCATGACGATTTCAGATTCCTTTGAATCGCCAATCAGCCTTTGGTGGTCAGCCTGAAAATATTGGAGATGGTGGGTCTCTTCAGCTATTTGTTCCTCCATCTCCTTCCGCTCTTGTTCTTGAGCAGCAAGAAGCCTATTCAGGGTCGCCCGAGCCTCGTGTACTGAACCAGCATTTTCCAAGGACTTGAGCTCTTTCAAGTCAATTCCCAGCTGCTCCACCAGCATCAGACATGCCCTGGCCTGCGAAGGACCTCCAGTATAACCGATGTTCCGATCAGATTTTCAAGAAGTACTCGGGCAAACTCGAAAGAGCTGCCCCCAGAAAGAATAAGGTCAATGCATAATCACATGAAAGTAAAGAACTGCTGCACCATTTGACGTGCCAATTCTTCCATGATATCATTGGCTGGAGAGAATTCCACTGACGAACTCCCGGATCCCCTTTCCACTACAGGACGAGGGGCAAAAATCGGTTCATCTTGCGCAGGAGGGATGTCAATGACAGGTTCATCAGAAGCTGAGATGGTCGCCGACACTTCTAGGGCAATTGCAATCGTAGCAGCCTCCACGGCGACTGAAGTAGCAGCAAACCTGACCTCTTCGGGGCCCTCGGTCGAGGCTTGAATTGTATTGCCTTCTGGGTTGACGCTGGCCGCAAGATCCTCTACCTGAGCTCCCTCAACGCTCTCTGCAAATCACCAAAACGTCAACCATGACAATAAAAAGGAGGATATTCAAAGCATCGATATTTTCTTACCAAGCTGAGGATTTGAAGACGGCGAATTCCTGGGTAGATCTTGTAGGGTTGAAGTCCCCCCAACTTCAATAATTGCCCTCTCTTGAGGCATTTCAGTAGCAGGAGCCTCAACGCCCTCCTGGGGCAAGTTCTTGTATCATTTTCTCGATATGCGAGGAAGTTGCAGCCTCACTGTCCACGGCCAGCCCTGTAGCATAAAGTTAAAGGGAAAACGTCAGAACCTTTCCCTAGTTACAAGAGAAACCGGGTCAAAAAGACAATGAGAGTACCTTCAGTAGGAGCAATTGTTGCTATTGGCGACACCGTCACGGGGTCACACCCTTGTATCTCTTCCTCCGTAATATGTGAGAATTTACTCGGATCTGGAAGAGCGGGCTTATCGCCAAAATCGACTTCATCGCCCGAAGAATATTCATACTCTCCGGACGAGGAAGACGATAGTGCAACGTAAGAGACCTTGGCAATCGAGACCTTGCCACCGAGTACCCTAGTAGTAGGGCTAGGGTCGACTACCCGTGAGCTGGGCATTAATACACTAGGAGACCCAGGCTGCGGTGACTCATCTCTCCTCGCTTGAGCTGAAGAAGACCCTGGCTGAGTTGAGACCCCTGGAATCTCAACATCATCCCTTCCCACCAGGTCAACCTCGAGTTGCTCAGCCTCATCAGTTGCAGTGGGTTCATCAGCAAGCTCCCCTTCTTCTAAAATCACGGGTCCCCTGCTGCGCAATCCACGAGGACGAACAAGGGGGGTTTCGTCTTCCTCCTCCTCTTCCTCCCTCTGCTCCTCAACACCGGAAGGGACGGCCTCGGACATAGAAGCTCAACCGCTGAGTCTCTCCTGGCCTTCTTCAGGGTAGGCTCAACTGTGAAAGTAGAGCCATGGGGACGTTTAGGCACCGCCCGTCGACGCCTTCTAGCAGGTTGCTCCTTAGGTGCTGCTGCTCTCGGCTCCACCCCTGTCTCCCCTCTGGCCTCTTTCTTAGCTCCCTGGTATTCATCGATGCCTCGCATGCGCTTGTTGGACGCCAATTTGTCTTCATAGGACGCATTGATGCCCTTGATACATGAGTAATTTATTAAATAATCAGGCATCTTGCTAGCATGGAAATACCAAGTGCAGAAACCGAGACTTGCGTAGCAGTTAGGAGTCTTGGCAGGCAAGCGGAAAATGGCCTTTGTCCCTCCAGCCACATTGTAATACCAAGCCGAGCACCTTCAAATAGATTCCCACTGAAGGAGAGTTTGGTATTGGGGTTGCCGACATACAGTTGATCATAACCGAATTGTCGGGCAAAACGATTCGGCATATAGAGCTTAATTGTACATGAGTTCCCTTGCCGAAAGAGCAGATACCCGGGCCGAATGTTGATAAGCCACCAGAAGACTCCCGATGGTAACCTCGTGAAGTCGTCCGGGCCTGCGAGGTCAGCAAATTTATCCCCATAAGATGCACCGGTAATCTCGGGGAAGCAGCGGTTGAGATGATAATTCGAAACGTTCAGAATACATTTCCGAACGTAGAACATATAGTAGTGGGACCAGCTCGAGCCCTCCAGCCACTGTACAAAAGGGACAAACCCTCAGATTGAGACACCAGCGTCATCAGTGAGGGGCAGTGCATAACGTACCAAGCCATTAGGTACGTATAGGGAAGCTCAATCCGGGGGTTGGGAGTCTTTACTCTCGGCCTCCCCTCCGAGTCAACCTCCGGTCTACCTTCTGAGTCGACGATGGCCTCCACTTTGCATAGGCTCTGAGCTAGAGCCCGTAATCCACTTTGGATTCCGGCCACCATTGCCGGAAGGAGAGCGATGGACCTGCCATAGGCCAACAAGACTGCCGGATACACCACATCAGTAACAATCACTTCCTGCGGCAGTGTCGGCACTACGCAGCGCTTCAGCCACAGCATGAGGAAGCCCGCCAGTAGCGCCCGGTCAGAAATGGGGACCCGGGCTTGATGATGGAAACTTTCAAAAACCGTATCAGGTCTGAAAGTGTCTTCATTCGTCTCTGTGGTATAAGAACTCACAGAAGCATCAATCCTCTCGGCGATTTTCTCGTCGGAGCTGGGAGCTAGAATGGTCACTGAGTGATCTTTCTCAGTTATACCATTAAACAGGTAGCTCGCCCAAGACATCTGCTTCACTCCCCTAGTCCTCCAGGAGGTTATTTGACCGCAGATGTGGAAGTGACACAACACTTCCCAGTAAGTCTCATATATCTGAGGGCACTCTTTCCTCAAGAGATGAAGCTCCTCAGAAGTTGGAACGTATTCTTCATAAGGGGCGTCTCCCATAATCAGCCCCGAAACTTCATATAGTTCATGCAGGGCGAGCCCAATCTCTCCGATTGGGGTGAAGAATGTCCCCGTCAAAGGGTTGTAGTGCTCCAGGATCCCATAAAAATTGTGGGAACTTTGCGGGATGCCATACTGCACAGCCCTGACCGCATGACGCAATCTCACTTGTTCCAACAGAGCTCCGAGTTCGGCGAGGACAAAGCCCACCATCTTGCCCCACCAGGACTTGTCGGAAGAATGAACCCACCCGAGCGGGCGGAAGTCAATTGGGAAATCACCCCTTACCTTCATGAATTGACTAATGAAGGTAGTGTTGAGCCGAGGGGTTTCCCCTACTGGGTATTCAGACCTGAGTAATCCAGGAAATAAACCAAAAATTTCCTTCCCGTGTCCGCCAGAGTGTACAGTTTTGGTGCCTAGTATGCCGAGGGAGACACCGGGGATAGATCGGGTAAGCTCCCATTCCATTGCTCGGTAGACAGACATGTGCTGGAGATAGGATAAGGGATACATTCTCTCCATATTGGGAAGAAAGAATTTCCTATCCCCTATCTGGCGAAGCCACTTGTAACCGCCATCATGCAAGATACTACCATCCTCGTCAATGTTGTCCCCAAGAAGAAGATGGGTTTCTTTAACAGAGTACGTGAATCCGTCTCAAATCCTCCGTCGGTCATAATTTCCCAGAAGGTCCTCATGTCGACCTTGGAGATCCTCTCCCTCCGCTCCTTCGACTTGTCAGTAGTCACAGGAGCAGTCTTCTGCAACACGAAGGTTAGATTGCGGTCAGCACCACCTATGTACCCGAAGTGGCACTTTTTGGAGAGAGGATTGGAGGAATATCTCACTGCAAAAGAGAATAACATTTGATCAGAAATCTGAAAGAAGATGATTAAGTGTTTGCAACTCAAACACAAAAATGAACCCAGACGCGGTCATCAAAATCTGCGTCCAAATCCCAAGATCGCGAAGCTAGCATGGAGCCCGCGTTTTAAAAATACAGAACTTATGAAAATTTCTAAGTATCGGACTCAGACGCAAGATTCATTAAGACCAGCGTCTGATCTCACAAGACGCAAGAGTCGTAAGAAATCTGCGTCTGAATCCCTCGCACTTAGAAATATTCTAAGTATTGGATCCAAAACGCAAAGGCTCAATGGGACCCTGTGTTCAACAAACAGGTACGAACTCAAGCTGATAGATGCAGAGGTCATCAAACCTACGTCTTGTCTATCGACTCAAGAATCGCACCTGAAGATCAAACACAGGCATGAGCCCGCATTGGCGGTTCATATTCAAAAGGGATTTAAGAGTTAAAAGAACTCTGTAAGCCCCTTTAATGGTAGAAACCAGGTCCGATGCTTTGTAATACCTGAAATAGGGGTCTCCTGTATGGAGGAACCGCCCATTTGGGTCTCAGGAACGATGGCCTTGGAAGACGAAGCAGCATGCTTAGCCTTTGGTGCCATTGCAACCGTGAAATCGGTGTTGGGGATGAAAGAAACAAGAACAAAAAGCTTCGAGTTTCTTAACCCTAAGAGGTTCAAACGAAGAAGAAGAGTCTAATGATGACTCTTGAAAGACTGTCACCTTTTATAGGCACAGTGATTCGCAGAGATACGCGGCGCTTTGCTCGACGCCTAATCTCTGCCTGACGCATGGAAAGCGTATTTAATGCAGCACGAAATTCGCGCGCCAAAAAGAAGATGTCCCCTCAACTCTACTGGACACGTGGCAACATACTCATGGCACGGATTCGTATCCAACAGTCGCGTCTTCATCTCTAAAGACGCGTCCCTTCTCAACACGGCCAGAGTTGCGTCCAGAAAGCCGCGTCTTCATTCCAAAAGACGCGTCACTCCGAAGATCGCATCTTTCAACCCGGCCAAAGTCGCGTCTACCTCACGGAGTAACAGTCGCGTTGTCATCCCAAAAGATGCACCCCTATAGAAGGCGCGTCTTTAAAGCAGTATCACCCCTGTGTCCACAGAACTGGCGTTCAGTCCTTGCTTCTACAATTCAGTTCAACAGTATACTGGCACAAGTAGACGACTGTCCACCCCTGGTTCAAAGTACACCAACGATAAACTCAAAGCATCGGGGAGGTTTAGACTGTGTATCTAGACACTCGACACGATCAATTTTGGCGGCTTCAAAGAATTCCACAGTACACTCACGAAGGCCATACTCCAAATAAGATCAAGCCCGGAGCATTGTCAGTCCAATCATGAGAAGGGTGAATTCAGCTAGAGTCCAAAGTATTTCGAAATCCGTCCTAGCTAACTGTGGAATATCGAAAACTTTGGAGGGGGTTCTGTAGGCTGTTTAAAGATCACTAAAAGACAAGCCACCAAAAAGCAGAGTTCCAAGCTCCAGATGCAGGGCTAATCATGGCCACCACTGCAGCGCCAAGACGCGAGGGTCGAAACCCGCGTCTCCGCCAGCACTGCAGCGCCAAGACGCGAGGGTCGAAACCCGTGTCTCAGCCAGCACTGCAACGCCAAGACGCGAGGGTCAAAACCTGCGTCTCAGTTATAACTGCCCTTGTTATGGGGTCAATCACCACCCACATAATGAGGAAGTTAACCCCCATTGTGGAGTGTTTTTAGGGGGCACGTTCACCCCTGAAACCTCTATAAATAGCCCCGTTGCTATGGAGAGAGGGTCAGTCAATTAGATCTTGACTTAAGAATTTCCACAGAGAAGGAAAGAGAGTCCAACTCTTCAAGTAACTTGTTGCACACAAGTTAATCTTTACCTGCAATCTCTTTGAGATTTCTGGTCGACAGAGCTGCATTACTCCGTCCACCATCCAAAGAGAAAATCCCCAAAAGTTCCTAACGTTCACCGGTCAACGAAAAATAAGATTCACTTTCCACCGCCACCTGAAGAACCCAGCATTAAACAAAGGGAGGATTCAAGACTCAATATCCTCCCTCCCTTGTAGTCGGAGTATAAGTCCATTGTAATTTTTCAATTGATTCAAGAAAATTTTACGCGAATTTTTCTCCCACCAACCACATAGTGGCATTTGTTGCGACTCAAATCCAGATCTTCACTCTTGAAGACCCACAGAAGTTGAGCAGATGTTTAGCTTCTCCGTCTGTGACCACCTTGGTCAACATGCCTGTGGGATTCCGACTTGTGTGTATTTTCATCACATCATCCTTCAAAAGTACGAATGAAGTGGTATCACACGTCAATGTACTTGGATCTGTCATGATAAACTGATTTTTTGACAAGATTTATAGCACTCTGACTATCACTGTGCAGTGGTGAACTCACCTGCTCCTTGTCAAGCTCTTCTATAAAATCATTCAACCATATCAACTACTTACAAGTGTCTATCTCTGCAACATATTTGGTTCCGTCGTAGACAAGACAACTATCTTTTGTACCCTTGACACCACCAGTTCACTGCTCCACTATCAAATATGGAGACATAACCAGTGGTACTCATCTAACTGTCTACATCACCCGTAAAGTCAAAATCAACATATTCGTGCAGACTAACGTTCACGCCATCATAGCATAATATCATATCTAAACTTCCTTTCAGATATCTTAAGATCTACTTAACAGCTCTCCAATACTCCTTCTCAGGATTGCTCATGTAACTCCTGACAACTCCCACTATTTGAGCAATGTTTGGCCTCGTACAGACCATAAAATACATCAAGCTACCCATAACTGATGCATATGACACCTGCGACATGAGAACCTTCTCATCTTCCGTTGTCGGAACTTGTGTGTAACACCCTATTTTCGAAATACGTACTTGAATACATGTCCTGATTTTTCGCTTGTATTGCCCTTATTTTTCACCGTAGTTATTTTATTTTATTGTTATTTTTATTATTTAGCATTGGACCCGATCTTTTTCATGCAGTAGTACTTCTTGATTTGACCTTCCGTATGGTTAGATTGACATGTTTTAGTTTTAAATATTATTTTTCTAAGTTTTCTGAAATTTTTCTAATTTATTAAGCAAATCTCCTATATTCGGTGTCGACTAGTATCCCCGATCGATTATAGAATTTTTAATTTGCAAATGTGGTTGAATTTCTTAAATCTGATTTCACAATATTTCTCAGAGTAATATTTTCTATTTTAGAAATTTTTAGGGAATTTTCAGAATTAGTCAAAAATTTAACTAAATAAAATAATAACTGTATTTTTCCTAAGTCCAGAACTGGAACCGTGTATTTTTTCCCCTTTTCGTTTTCTCTTTTCCTTCTTTTTTCCTTTTCCTTTCCTTTTCTTTTTCTTTTTCTTTTCCTTTTTGTTTTCATTTTCTTCCTCCTTCTAACACCTTCTTCCCTTTATCTTTCTTTTTCTTCTTCCTTCTCCGTTTTTCTCATTTCTCTTCTTCTCTCCCCAACCGCCGATGGCATCTCTCACCCCCTCTCATCAAATCTTTCTCTCTCTTCTAATTCTCTCTCAGTCCCAATCTCTCTATTTTCTCCCTCCCTCTTTAATTTCTCTCTCTCTCTTTCACAACCGACAACCACCACCACCGAGATCACCACTGGCGCCTCTGACGAATACGACACCCCTGCGATGCCCCTCTAGCCTCCCTCCCTCTCTCCTTTCTTTCTTCCCTCTCTCTCTCTTCTTCTTTTTCTCCTTCCCTTCTTCCTCCTCCCCTCTGGTGATCGCCGCCGACCGCGCTACAACCCACAGCCACGTGCGCAGCCATATGTGCCCCCCTCTCCCATTATCTTTCTCTTTCTTTCTTCCTATCTCTCCCCTATTTCTTTCTCTCCCCCTTCACCTATACTCCTCCCCTCTCTTCCTCTTTAGCCGTGGCCGCCGGCTACCCCAGGGCGTCGCTGGCCCCTATAGCCACTCCCCCTTCTCTCTGTCTCCTCTCTCCCCCATCTGTTCTCTCTCTCCCCTCCCTCTCTCCCCTGGATCTGATTCTTCCTCTCTCTCTCTCTCTCACTCTGGATCTCTCTCTAATTTCTCTCTCCTCTCTTTTACTTTCCTCTCTTTTCCTACCCTGGTCGCATCTCTCTCTCTCTCTTCTTTCTCTCCCCTTTTTTATCTCTTTTTTCTCTCTTCTCTATCTAATTCTCTCTTTGTGCATGTGCGCTAACGTCTTTGGTGTTCCCTTAGTGTTTCGGTGCTGTGCCCGAGATGAGTTATAGGCGAGTACCGTCCCTTGGTTATTGCAAGTATATGATGTGTTTGGGCGAGTAATTATATATATATATGGATGCTTATTGTGTATGTATGTTTGTATGTTTGGGCGAGTATATGTATTTGTGCTTGCGGGTGTTGTATCTTATCATAATCATGAAGTTGGTATTTGTATCCTTGTGGGAGTGTGTTTGTATTTGTGGTGAATGTTTGTAATAGTGTAGGAGATATTTGTATAACTGTATATGCTTGTACTAACATTTGTGTAGGTTGTCGGTACTATGGGCTCAGCCCTTGAACGAACTATCCTTTGGGATTGCGTCATCACGAGAGACTGCTCTGTGGCCTATCCAATAGGCGCTGGCTCTGTACCCTTTGGGTTTAGCAGTAGTTTTGCAGAATGGTTAGCCCACTCAGTCCTGGTTGATCGCGTTGTAGATTGTCTATTTATTATTTATGTATGTGCGCATGTTTGGCACTAATATTTTATGCAGGTACCTACCAGCCTTCTGGCCTATATTAGCCTTCTAGTTAAAGCTCAGTTCTCGGGCTACCCAATAGGCTTTGGCCTTATACCCTATGAGTTTAGTGGTAGGTGCAAGGGGTGAGCTTAACCACTCCGCGGTTTCACTATTCAACCTCCGAGCTTAACCTCTCTGAGGTTTATTACAAACCCTTTGGGTTTTTCATATGCTACGCCTCGTAGGCGGGCCTAGTGCTCAACGCTTTACCGCTGGCTCTGTCCGAGCATAGTTACGTCATGAGCGTGACTTCGCCACATGTGTTAGCTAGATGTTTTTCATACGTCGCTTCGCCGTGTGCACTCAGCTGTGCTGCGGGCAATAATAACGCCGAGCGTGATAGCGTCTAGTGTTGTACGTTAGCTTCGCTTCAGGCTTGCTTAGCTCCTCTTAGATGTTCGCTTGTCTGCTTGCTTGGTTGGTAGCTTAATCTATAGTTGTTAATATTAAGATTGTATAGAGTTTGAAATACGTTTCATATTATTCTGACATGTTGCTTACCCACTTTCCTGCTTACCTGTTTGTCTATTCATCCCTGTCTAACCATGCTTACCTACTTGTTTGCTTACCTAACCTTCCCTGTCTAGCTCGCTTACCTTCTTGCCCGCTTTCCTACTAAGCCCTGCTTGCTTATCCAGCTTCGCCTTGCTCCGCTTGCCTACTTCTTTGCTTGTTTGCTGATTAGTTTAATCTATTATTATTAATATTATGATTGTAAAGAGTTTGAAATATTTTTTTATTCTGTTTTCATGAACTAGCTTGCGTGGTTGGTTATTTGATTGATATTGTATCTCTGTGTTTACTTGTACTATTATATAGTTGTACTCCTCCTAATACCCCGACACCTGACATGTTCCTGTAATCGCATCACATGATACCCACAAAACCCGGACACAGAGGAATGTCGTGTGTAGCTAAGTGCCACACTTAGCAAAGTGTCATACAACACACATGGTGGGGGCCACCTCTTGATACCATGGGGGTCACCTCTAGGTATCCACATCGCCTCCTCATTGCAATATTAACCAAGACTCATTATTCACATTACCTGGTACGCATAAAGGTGTGGAGATAAGTGCCACACGGAGCAAAGTGTCACACTACACACGTAGTGGGGCCCATCTCTTGGTATCCGTAGGGGCTACCTCTAGGCATCCATAACGTGTTCCTAGTACTCCAGCCCTCCTGACCCAGCACTTGACACATCACACTATACACAATAATAATATTAAGAACGTGTGATATTTGATCTCTTCAATGTTGGATATTGGTACTCACATATCAGACCCGAATGAGTTCTACTAGCGTATAAGCTCTAGTATAGAGTGCCAGTGGTGTGAGACACTCGTAGGAAGATGATTAAAATATCAAGCGTTACTGATTGTTATTATTGGATAACTTAAATAACAGACAATCCTAATGGTGCAACTATAGCATTTTGAGGGCAACTCAGGTTGTATAAACTCAGATGATGGTGATATGAGATATAAAATATATATATTAGGGCTTTCTTATTTGGATTATTCTCTCGACGAACTGATCTCATGAATCTGCTAACTGAATTTGTACAATCAATTTTGCCCACACTCGTATGCCTGTAACACAATATATTATCCTTCTCCAGATATAACTTAATTACCTAATAATAATGTTTTGAGAGAATGTTATTCGGTACTCTCATTCAAATAATGGTATCCATATATCAGAGTTCGGATGAGTTCTGCTGGAAGTACGGACACTAGTATGAACTGCCAGTGGTATGGGATACTGGAAGGGAATGAATCAAATAACAAGCGGTGCTGATTATTACTATTATTATAACTAAGTTATCCTGCATGTGCCTGTCTGAAATGATATTTGTATTATTAAATCTGTTGACTTGTGTGCTTGAATCACATCACTATGATAAAAATATACTAATATAATTATTCGGATAACTCTAGTTGTATAAACTCAGATGATGGTGACATGAGATATAAAGTATACATGTGAGGGTTTTCTTGTTTGAATTATTCCCTAGACATACTAATCTCATAAATCCGCATCTGAACTTATACAACTAATTTTTTCCACACTTGCTTTACTTGATTGCCTCATTGCATACTTATGTGTGCCTGTGCTCATGACACGATTTTTGATATATTCTTTTCTGATTCAAATTTATCGATACACGTATGCTTATCTGTGTACACCACTTGACTTCATTTTATGTACTTGTTGGATAGCTTTCTAACAATCCCTGGACTTACATGTCTAGATTTAGAAGCTTAGACCTGGTGGACCTTTCTGTGGAGATCAGGGTAGCACATCGGAAGCGTGAAAGATCGACAGTAGTCGTAGCTCTTTTCTTCCAGCCCCATCTTGATTGGCTCTCGAGAGTTCTTTCCTGCTCGTGAGCATCTACCAGCTCTTATCCTTTGTAAATTCCTTTGTAAATCATGCTTTTGGCAAGTGATATAATATTCATGTAATATTTGATCACGTTCTATGATAACAATGTACTTGTACTATTATATTGGAATGTATATTATCATTGTGCTTCCGTACTCTGATTCTTACCTGTACATACATATGTGAGGGTATTTCCGCCCTGCCTATATTTCTTGCAATAACGTCTCGTACCCGCGGGATCAGTCGTTACACTATGCCTTTGAGAGTTTAAAGTGACCTCATAGTGGGACGTTTACAGGTTTAACATCTGTCGTATTAAACCTCTTTAGCACATTCTCCATGTACTCAGCTTGTGATATCTTTAACAATCTCTTTTCTCTCCACTAATTCTTATTCCAAAATTTTCTTCACTAGACCTAAGTTCTTCATTGAAAATTCCTTTGCCAACTTGTCCTTGAGATTTACAATCTCCTTCTTGCTTGATCCAACAATATGCATATTATTTACATACATTAGCAGTATCATGTAGAAATTCTCAATCATTTGAAGTAGTAACAGTGATCAGACTGTAGCTTTGTATAACCACTACTAACCATGAATCTGTCGAACTTTAAATACCACTGCGTCGGAGCTTGTTTTAAGCCACAGAGACTTTTCTTGAGCTTGCAAACCAACTACTCCTTTTTGGGCATGATATAACCTATGGTTGCATCATATAGATGTCCTCCTCCAAACACCATAGAGAAATGCAGTTTTAACATCCAACTTTTCTAGATGCAGGTTCTCTATTGCCCCAATGCTCAGAACAGATCTAATAGTGTTAGCTTCACAACAGGAGAGAAAATCTCAGTAAAGTCAATACCTTCTCGTTGTTAAAATTTCTTCATAACCATCCTCGCCCTGTACCTCTTGGTATCGTCATGTTTTTTTTTTCAATCGATAAACTCACTTGTTATGCAGGGCTCGCTTGTTTTCTAGCAGTTCAACCAAATATCTTGCTTGGTTCTTCATGAGAACTCTATCTCGTCATCTATAGTAAGGTCCCACTTGTTTCTGGCTTCCACCCACTACCAGAAAACTGCAAGTTTGTGACGGAAATATTGTGTCGAAAACATATTTGACGCAATATTTGCGTCGAATTATCGCAAATTCGACAAAATTGTAAAAAACAGACAAAATCTATTAAAAAATTAATAAATGAAAATTTGTGTCGAATATTTGACGTAACGTAAACAAAGCGCGTGATCTTTTTGGTCGCGTCAAAAATTCGACGTAAACTGAAAAAAACGATGCGTCGCATTTTCGACGCAAACAAAAAATTTTAGTGGAAAACCCTGAAACATTTTGCGTTGAATAATCGACGCAATATTGTACAACTGCGGCCAAAATATTATGTCGGACTATAAGCGACGCAATATTTTTACATTTTGTGTCAAAAATTATTTTTGACGCAATTTGTTTCGATTTAGGGCTGAATTAAGCCCTTTTTCATCTTCCTTCTCCTCTCTCCAAATCCCCCCTCCTCCCTTCTCCACTCTACCTTCCCCTCCTCCTCTCCGTCATTGATTGGTCACTAATGTTGCACATTTATTATCATATTTCCATCTTATTATAGAATAAAATCTGTTTTGTCCTAATTAAATGTTTAATTTATTTGCAGGCCCATTCCTTAAGGAGATGAAGAGAAACAAGCCCAAAAGCCCACCAAATTCTGATTAATTCAGAATAAATTTGAAATGAAGAAATCAGGGCAAAATCTTGGCATATAAGGAAGGTTTAGAAGAATCCTCCTTGAATCAAGATGAAGAAATCAGGACAAAATCTTGGCATATAAGGAAGGTTGAGAAGAATCCTCCCTGTGGGCAAAATCTTGGTATATAAGGAAGGTTGAGAAGAATCCTCCCTAAATCAAGGCAAAATCTTGGCATATAAGGAAGGTTGAGAAGAATCCTCCCTGAATCAAGCACAATCAAAGGCTGTTTTGTCAACTTTTGAAGAAAAAAATAAGAAAATCAGAAGAAGATACGGGAAATACATCAGACCCGGAGATTCCCCAATCTTCCTGGGATCTTCTCCTTTAGGTTTTTTGCCTATAAATACTGGTTTAGCTGAGCAGGGAGAGAAGGAAGCAGAGATTAGGATTTAGCCTAATTTTTCATTTCTTAGTTTAGGTTTTGCTTTTCTTTTTCATGTAATTAGTTTTCATTTATGTAATTCTGAGGAGATCAACTTTCATCGAAGAACAAGACTGAAGCTTGAGCTAAAAGTGACGATTGGTGTAAGGTTTTATTTCTTTTCTTCGATTGTTATGAAATCAAATCAATGCTATTTCCTTGTATGTTCTTTTTAGTTCTCTTCTTCTTTTCTATTTTACCTTTCTTTTGGTACAACTGTCTTCTAAGTGAGTCTAAAAGCATCGAAAGAGCCTTGCCTTTGCGAGTGCCACCGATAGCTCATGACGATGGAATTGTGAGTCTCTCTGTATCATTTCATGCTTGCGTATCTTGATGATGTAATGTGGAAGAGACTAACACTCGACTCTTATGGGCTATGCGCTAACTGCCTCCAATTCAAGGTAACATTGAAGCTAAGAATTCAAGGTAAGCTTTGGAGAAAAGAAGGTAAATATTTGTTTTCTTTTCTTTTTCATTTCTGTAAATTAAATCACTACATCTTCCAACTCTATCATCTCCACTTCATTGTACTTAGTCACTTTTCATCGTTTTCTGATTTTCCACCTTCTTCATCTTCCATTTCTTTTAACTTTAAGATAACTTTCTTTTTCATTTTCATAACTAAAACAGAGAAGAACCTTCGTTTTATTTTCTTAAAAGATTTCAATAAAGAACTGTAACACTTCCATCGCAAGCCCTCCTTGTGGATCACGACCCGCATAGCCACTTGCTATAGCGGAAGAATTGAGCACTTGCACATTTTTATTATAAGATCTGAAATTTCGTATTTTTTGTGCAGGTAAAGCCTCAATCAGTCATCCTTCTCTCCGACGGCCACCTCCCCCTGGCCTCCCTCCTCCGGCCCCCTCCCCTCCCTCGGCCACCTCGATCCCCTCCCTCCCCCAGCCAACTCCCCCTCCCTCGGCCACCTCCCCGCTCCGCGACCCCCTCCCCCCTAGCCCCCCTCCCTGCACCCCTCCTACCCCCGACCCCCTTCCCACGGCCCTCTCCCACCCGACCCCCCTCTTTGCACCCCCTCACTTTCCGATCACTCCCCCCCGCCCCGCAGCCCTACTCCCCCCGGCCACCAAAAGGTTAGAGTTTTTTATTCTTCTTTATTATGTTTTTTCTTTTTTATAGTTTTTAGATTTAAATTATTTGTTATTTGCACTCGAATAGACACACCCACCCGCAATTAAAATGATACACTTTTTTCATTTTGTTTGTATTTATCTGAACAAATACTATTTGCACTCTTTATCCACCTTCAAGTCTTGGGAAGAGGGAGACACGGACACAGACACATACACGGGACATATACACGGGATACGGACATATGACACAGGATACAGACACGGGACACAGACACAGACATGTATATGAAGCACGGACATAGACACGGTTCACGGACATGACACGAACATATGACACGGGACACGGGACACAGACACGTGACACGGGACACGGACGCGTGACAAGGGACATAGACATAGACATGTATATGAAGTACGGACACAGACATAGGACATATGACACCCACTCTGACACGAACATGTATATGAAGTAAAGACACAGACACGGGACACAGACACGACACGGACACAGACACAATCACGGATCACAGACTCAATAAACCCTAGATTTTCGTTCAATAAACAATGTACATTACCTGTCTTATAACTATCTGATACAAACAATTGATGAATCTTGAACATGTGGTCTTCATAGATTTTTTGTTCATGTCAATAGTTAATTTGTATTATTAGTGGTTATTACAAGTAATGTACGGTGGTCGTTGGATTGTCCGTTTGGACAAGTTTGGGATTGCATTGTAAAGTTGGAAATTGTATACATGTTGTGTGTATTTTTACTAATATTTTTGTAGTACCTTCTTTTGTTCTCTGGGCACAACTACCCTACGTGGACCTGGAGAACACGGGGGAGATGCTGTCGAAATTTAGTCGAAATACACAAAACACGTATATATTTCCAACTATACAATATAATTCTGAAAGGGATAGGACCCATCACCCTAAATCCTAAACAATAATCCTGAACGCGGACATGGACACGGACACAGACACGACCAAATGAACCCTAAATTCCCATTCAATAAACAACGTACATTACCCTGTCCAAACGAAACCCTAAACATTAATAATCCTGACCTAAATCTAACTCTAATCACAATATACAACTAATTAACATATTTGCTGTTTGTTGTGTAACAGTGCCCATCCCGTAGTAAACAATGAAGTGGGACAGGAGTTGGGTACACTTGGAGAAAATAAATGTGAAATACAGAGACGAATGTGAAGAGTTTGTAGAATTAGCTTTTGACCATTCGGCCATTAATAATAAAATAAGTTATCAGTGTAGGGATTTTAAAAACAAAAAAATGCTTGACAAGGACAATGTGACGTTCCATTTACTAACTAAGGGGTGGTATCAAGATTACGCTCGTCTTGAACGGAGGCATATGCATAATGAACCAAGACCACATCCCCGACCAAATAGAAATGACAGTGATGACTAGGGTCCTGGTGATGGTGTCTACTATGGTGGTGTCGACTATTACGGACTTCTAAGTTCACTTTTACATAATCCGATCAACGAGGGTTCTAGTGATCCGATCGACGATGGCCCAACTGATCCTTTGGAGACTAATGATTTCCATGAGAAAGTTAAAGAATTGCATGCTCCACTATACCCAGGCTGTCAAACTATTCCAGACTGTCGTTCATAATAGAGTTGTACCTCATTAAATCAAGGAGTAAGATGAGCGACATCATATTTTGAGAAACGGTACATTTACTGAAGAATACATTCCCTGACATAAACATACCAAACTCGCTCTATGAGACTAAGAAAGAAGATTGATGCGTACCAAAATAATTGCATATTGTTCTGGAAGCAAGACGAGACGTTGGATGCTTGCAAGTTATGCAATAAACCTAGACGGAAACCTAGTAAGGCTTCTTCATTTGAAAAAAGAAAGAAAAAAGTATCTAAAAAAATTCCAAGGCATTTTTCTTTGATTCCAAGGCTCCAAAGGCTCTATGCGGTGGAGATCACCACAAAGGACATGAGGTGACATGTAGAGGAGTGTTGTGACGATGGGATCTTATGGTACCCTGCTGATTCAGATGCATGGAAAGGTTTTGACAAGAAGCATGTGGAATACTCGTTAGAGCCACGTAATGCCAGGCTAGGGTTGGTAACCGATGAGTTCAATTCATTTGGAAATATGAATATCAATTACAGTACATGACCTGTCATTTTAATGATTTACAACCTACCTCCGGGACTGTGCATGCAGAGTTCTTATATGATGATGTCACTACTTATTGAAGGTCCTACAGGTCCAAAATACAACATTGACGTCTACTTGTAGCCATTAATAGAGGAGCTAAATCTATTACGGGATCTAGGGATATCAATTTGGGATGTGTCCACGAAACAATACTTTCGGATGCAAGGAAACCTTATGTTGACAATTAGTGACTTTCCTGTTTATTCTATCATGTCCGATTAGAGCACGTCAGGCTATCTTGCTTGTCCTAGTTGTGCAGAGAATACCGTATCTGAGTGGCTGTACAAATTAAAGAAAATATATTATATGGGGCATGAGCGTTTTAGAGAGGATCCTCCGCCACCCCGCCCACATGGCGGATGTCTTGTCAACTGTAGGTAATCTCAATATCATATTTGGGCTGAATTACAAGAATCCGGCAGATACACAGTGGAGGAAGAGAAGTATCTTTTTTGAATTATCGTATTAGAAATTTAATTTAATTCGTCATAATTTAGATTTAATGCATTTCGAGAAGAATGTTGGCGAGGTATTTCTTAAGTGGCTAGACACTCTAAAGCAAGAAGTTTATGACAATGCAAAGGAGGACATTAAAAAAATAAAACTCCCTCCCAAAGTACCAAGCGCATCAACATCCAGAGGTCTGCAGCATCCCTTATGTGTTCTAAAATTACATAAGTATCATCAAATATCCTCTGTCCAGAGGAAGGCGATGTGTGCTATTCTAGGTGGCATGAAGATCTCGAGTGGCTATTCTTCTAATATTGCACGTTGTTTTAATTCAGATAAGATTAGGGGACTAAAGAGTCATGACTATCACGTACTAATGTAGCAGTTACTTTTAGTAGCAATTCGCAATGTAGGATTGCCAAAGCAAATGGTTGATGCAATAATAAAATTGTGTGATTTTTTCTGACGATTGTGCTCCAAAAGCAACAGGGCGAAAGATTTTGAGAAGTTGCACACTGAAATTGGTCCAATTCTATGCAAGCTTGAGGAGAAGTTTCCACCTGCGTTCTTTATGGTGATGACTCACACGACAGTTCATTTAGCTTAAGAGGCGAGGATTGGTAGTTGTGTACACTGTCGATATATGTATCTTGTTGAAAAGTGTGTGTATATATGACATATTTGTTTGCATTAATTGATCATTGTAATCAATTTAAATCCTATATAATTAACATGTCATGAATTTTTCTGTTAGTCTTAGGTACTTGAGTTATTTAAAATCCTATGTACGAAACAAGCGGCGGCTAGAGGGTTCAATAACTGAATGTTACATCACGGAGGAATGCCTAAGTTACTGCTCGCGGTATATGAAGAGTAATGTAGAGTCCAAGAACAACCATAATGTCGATGAAGAAAGCCTCCGACTTTTCATTTTCTCGGGTCCTGATGAATACAACGCCTTCCAACCTCAGTACAGGACACTCACGTATGCTGAAATGCATAGCGCGCATAATCATTGCTTGTTTATGAAAGGAACACCTAGAGAGGGGGTGAATAGGTGTTAGTGCTAATCTAAAACTTAATGCAAAACTAAGTGCGCTAAATGCGGAAGCTAATGCAAATTTTGCAACACACTTAGTACAATCAACAAGTGTAGCCGAATTCCCCGTGAAGGGCTCTGGACTAACTCCTCTTGATTCCCCTTGAATGGGTTGAGGTGCTATGTGAAGCTCTTGTTGATTAGGTACAAGTGAGGCACACACAAACAACCAAGCATATACAAGATATAGCAATGTGAATTATGCAAGGCACAACACAAGCAAATAGATATGATATGACAATATGAATTATGCTCAACACAAGCAAATATGATATGAATGAAGTATGATGCTTTGCACAAATGTAAAGAGAGAGAGTTTAGAGACAAGTGGATCAAACGCAAACACAATGATATGTTTCGAGGTTCGAGCACCCTTGCTCTACATCCCCGCCTACACCACCGTGTAGGATTTCCAATCCACTATACCGTCCACCGAGGACTCCCACCAAGGGAACCTTCACCGAGAAGGATTTGTACAACAATGGAGTACCTAACTCCTCTCTCAAACAAACACCTCCTCACACAAGAGGGGTAGGCCCTTAGCCAAACAACCACAACAACCAACACCTCTACCGAAGAGGGTTTACAACCAAACTCCACCTCTCACTAGAGGGAGCAAACCAATCACCCGATCACCTCTACCTAAGAGGGATACAAAAAGAATAAGGGTGTTTACAACAAGTGGTTCCAAAAACCACAAACTCAATCTCTCTTTCTTTTCTCTTTTCTTTTCCACAAAAACAAGATCCTAAATAGATTAGGATAGGTGATAGCTCAAGTGTGGAAACTAGGTGTTTTAAAAAACAAGCAACAAAGAAAAAACACTTGGGAAAATTCTTGCAAAAGATATAGAATGAAAACCAAGACAAATCTCCCAAAATCCTCTTTTCTTTGATTTTTTCAAAAACCTAAAACAATAAAGATTGAAAGATTAAAGCCCCAAATACTTTTGAAAACTCTTTAAAAACACTTAAGAAGGTCTGGAATTTTTGCCCTTAAAAACTTCTACAAAAACTATGAAGAGATGGGGTATATATAGCCCCAATACAAAACTAGCCGTTAGAGCTGAGCTGGCAGCTCTGACAGGCAACAGTCGACCGGCCCGGTCGACCGCCAACGGTCAGAAATATGACCGTTGGGCAACTGCGGTCGACCGGCCCGGTCGACCGAAACAAACAAAGAGCACTGTAAGTGCCCCGGTCGACCGGAGCGGTCGACCGTCCCAGTGCCTCCAAACGTGCACAGATTTGTGCACGTCGGTCGACCGGCCCGGTCGACCGACTTCACCCAAGTCGACTAGGTCAGGTTGACTAGTCGACTGATTGAAGCCTGGAACAGAAATCTGGGTCAAAAAACAGTGTAAAATATTTTTTCTAAAAATCTTTTAACACTTCTAAAAATCACCAAAAATAATTTTATCATTTTATATGGAAACACAAACTTGTGATAAAAATTTCAAGACATATATTAATCATATCAATTCATTTTTGAGTCTTGCAAATTTTATCAAAAACAAAACTTGTATTTTATCAAACTTGATTTTTCAATACATGAATAGGATAGTCAAAATAAGTTTGTCTAGCAAGTTAAACCATGTATGTATATCTAGAATACATCTAATATACATAGAAATAAAGTAAACTTGTTTTGATCTACTATTCATGAAAACTAAATCCAAAACATAAAACTTTTGTGTGTTGTGCACTTGAGCATATCAACTATACTAAGCTTTACAAATGGATCTAAAACACACTATCTAAACTATGGATACCTAAGTCTTCTTGACGATCTTCATCTTCAAGTAGACTTGCTCCAAAACTCCATCCATGGGCTAGGCAATGTGTGATCTTGACGCTTTGGCCCTGGAATCAACATGAAAAGCTTCTAAACACCTTATTGAAGCTAATCACCAACTAATATCTTGGTTAATGATCTGAAACTTAAACAACACAAGATTATTAGTAAACATAACTACATGAGTTAATCATCATCAAAACTAGAGTGGAAGGCCTTTGGGCCAACAATCTCCCCCTTTTTGATGATGACATAACTCATGGAGTTATATATGCATGGATTAAAGTTAAGCTTCAAAGAAGCTCCCCCTTAACTCATGCATAGACATAAATAATAAGATATGGAAATGAAGCACATGAATATGTATGCAAGTATGGAGATAAAACATGCAACAAGTATAAATCAAAATCTTTTTCTCCTATTTGCAATACGCAAACATATATCCATAAATAATAAGGAAGACAAATACTACATATATCCATAAATAACAAGGAAGACAAATACTTCTCCCCCTTAAGCAATGAAAACATGCATATAAACTCAAATACTTCTCCCCCTTTTTGTCAATCATCAACAAAGGGTTCAAAGTAAAATCAAATCAAATAAATTTTTCTCCCCTTTTTGTCAAACAAAAAGAAATCAAGAAGGGGTTAAACAATCCAAACATTAAAATGAGGGGTAAAAATCTTTCTCCCCTTTTAAGTCAATCAAAACAATAAAACAATGTTCTCCCCCTTTTGTCTAAAGCAAAAACAAGGTCAATAAGGGGTGACTATAAACAACATGATATCAATAGATAAATATGTCAATGAAGCATCTTGATATCAATTGAAAATAAATAAAGATCAATAGATGTTATATGCTATATATATTCATGAAGAGGAAGACGCTAAGTTAGCTTCCCTACACATATGCATTACATGAAAGAGGGATGTTAAGCCCTAATTCACATAACACACACTATGTAATGCATAAGAGGAGATGTGAAGCTCCCCCTACACACGTGTACCACATAACGAAGAGATGTTAAGCTCTTTAATACAAGATACACTCATCATGAATCTATATGCATATAGTCAATACAAATCAAAACTTTTGTATTTTTAAAAAAAATTTTGATACCAATTTTAAGAAAAAACACATGAAACATCTTGATATCAATTGAAATTAAACATAATAAATTTTGAATGTCTAAATAAAATTTTGATACCAATTGTAAATAATTTTCATATTAAACATATGATACCAATATGAATTTTTCAATCATAAAGTAAGGGAGTGAGAAACAAATACCAATTGAAGAATCACCAATTGAAAGACAAAATTAAATTTTCTCCCCCTTTATGAAATACCAACTAAAAAGATGCATGAGCTTGATACCAATTTAAAAGTAATCAATTGAAATAAAATTGAAGCTCAAGCACTAGCATAACCACGATTTTGTGAAAAATTTATATCTTAAGCACAAATAAAACAAGTATATGTGTATGAAATAGAATGAGTACCAATCACCAATAGATGATACCAATTGAAAATATACATACACAATAAACATATGAGTATACACAAAGGTCAAAATGATACCAATTGAAAGAGTTCAATGATACCAATTGACATAACAATAAAAGCATGGTATAACTCATATAATCTAATCCTCCCAATTATGATCAAGTTTAAAATGATTTTCATAGTAAAGCATACATGAACATGATCTCCCTTCCAACCTCCCATTGGAAGGTAGGGGTTTTCAAAGATAGATTTGAAAATATAGTTTTGTTTGAAAATCACTACCAAATTGAAGAATACGAACTAGTCAAATGGAAAAAACTTTTAGACTAGTACGAAATCCTTCAAGTAAGGAATAAAACAAAATTGTTTTTCATGAAACACATGTAAATCACATGATCACTAAACACTCAAAGTCCATAAAGCTCATTCAAATTCTCATGAAAACAAATCATGGGTAAACTAATAAAGTGAGTGAACAAGTGGTATGTGACACACATCAATCATGAAAATATTCAATTAAGCTCATATGAAATTCCTTGAAGACATGAAAAGCTATATTTTCATTTTCAATAGAAATTACCTAAAAACATGAAAATCATCAAAAACTTATTTAACTTTCATGGCATATGTATGTCTAATACAAGCTAAAGTATACATACATATCCAAAACACGAGTCCACAAAATATATGCATTAAGGCACGTGGCTCAAAAGGATAATCATGTATATCTAATAGTTTGGACAAGATAGACATATACATGAAGTTAAACAATTAAACACAAAAATAAGAAAAACTAAATCTTCACCAAAACACATTTCATTTCAAGGTATATGTTGAATTGTCAACACAATAAGTATACATACATATCCCTAAACACAATTGAATCCATATATAGATTTGCATGAAAGGCAAATAACTCAAGGGGTATACATGTATATCTTAAAGTTTGGCAAAATAAACATATACATGAAGTGAAACACACAATCACAAGACAAATTCAAAAATGAGAATATAAGTTTAAAATGTATGAATCATCAAAACTAGACTATACTAGCACATGTAATGAGTTCAAATAAGCAATCAAGCTCAAACATATATAGATTTATTTGTGGCCCACTATATGCACGAATTGTTGGCCCAAAGGCCTATCACCCTAGTTTTGATGATGATCAACTCATGAAGTTATATTTACTAATGATCTTGTGTTTAATTAGTGACAGATTCATTATCAAGATCTTAGTAGGTGCATAGCTCAACAAAGGATAAAATGTCAAGATTTGGAGCTAGCACGGTGTGATCCAAGGAGTTTTGGATCAAGCTTGGACCAAGTCAAGAAGATGAGAAGCCTTCAAGTGAAGACTTCAAGAAGATGAAGACTTGTGTCTAGGTATAAGATTTAGTTTTTGTTTTAGTTAAAAAATGTAAAGGATAGATAGTTGGTGGATTGCTCAAGTATACCATGCACACAAACTCTTGATTTAGAATTGTTTTCATAAAAGATTTTGTAGTTAGAAAAGATTTTTCTTTGTGACAAAATACTATTTGGATTTTGGTATTTTCATATATACATATCTTTTATCCAAAATCAAGTTTAGAGCTTTATGACAAAAACATAGATATTTCATTATGATTGTGTAGTGGATCATATCCATACACACTATGCTTTAAAAGTATATCTTGTTTTTGTATTTGATGAAGATTTGGAAAAATATGTTTTGGAAAATATTGTTTTTGAAAATACAGTTTTTATCTTGAGCCAAATATTTTCAAGTTACAAAAGTAGTCCAATCTTTTATAACATGCCTTGATTTTGTGCAAGCATGTTGGTATATCAAAGTATATTGGTAAAACTATTTTTGTAGATTTTTATGTATTTTATGGGATTTTATTTAAGCCAAAAAGATCATGTTTTAAATCCCAGAAAACTGTTTCAGGCTTCAGCCAAGTCGACTAGTCGACCTAACTAGTCGACTAATCCTGAAGTCGGTCGACCGGGCCGGTCGACCGACGTGCACAGACGTGCACGCCTGTGTGTACTGTTGGACGGTCGATCATGCCGGTCGACCGCTCCAGAGAGCAGTGCTCTCTGGAAAGTTCGGTCGACCGCACCGGTCGACCGTGGCTCCAACGGTCAGAAATCTGACCGTTGGCGGTCGACCGGCAGCTCTGACAGACCCCAACGGTCATATTTTTCTGACCTCTATAAAAGGGGGTTTGGTCATTGTTTTGAGCTAAGATTTTAGGAGAGCTTTGAGCCAGTTTTTCCCAGACTTTTTAAAGGGTTTTCTCCACAAAATAGTGAGCAAATATGTCCTATCTAAAGGGAAGATTTTATAAAGAGTGTAAAAGAGATTTCTTTGAGTTTTCCTCCACCTTTTACATCCTTGTTTTCTCACACCACACTTGAACTATCCATTGATTATACATCCTATAGGTGTGTTGTAGTGAGAGTGCTTTAGGTGATCAAAGTGTTGTGATCACCAAAGATCTTTTCCTTGTTCTTTGAGGAGACGGGCAAGTGTGCTCGTGGCTTGTTTAGGGTTCGGGTGCGAACTCTTGTTGTTTGAGGTGCGGCCTCGGCGAGCCGGTGGGCTTGCGGTGTGTACGGGACTAGGGAGTCCGAGGGCTTGTAGGTGTTGCGGTACCGAGAGAGAGATCCATTGGGATCTTGCATAGTGGAAATCCTTCGTGTGTCGAAGGCGGGGATGTAGAGCAAGTGTGCTCGAACTTCGAAACAAATCCCTTGTGTTTGCGATTGCTCACTCTCTCTCTCTTTGTCTCTTGTTATATCTTGCATGTTATTTATTGTGTTCATTTTTATATGCATGATATATTCCTTGTGCTCATATTGATATATTGCTTGGGATTGTGACTAACACTTGTATTCAACCAAGAGAGCCAACGCGGCACCTCAACCCATTCAAGGGGAATCTAGAGGAGTTTGTCCAGAGCCCTTCACGAGGAATTCGGCAACACTCTTGTGTTATACATAGTGTTTAGTGTAAAAGTTTTTATTTGGTCATAATTGCTTTTAGCTTCCGCATCATTTGCATAATTCATCATTAAGTGACCATTAGATTAGCCATCACCTATTCACCCCTCCCTCTAGGTGATTTACAATTGGTATCAGAGCTTGGTACTCTGATTTGGTCTAACAACCTAGAGTAAAAGATCCTCATTTTTAGGCTAATCACAATATCTTTGTACACACACCATGGATTTCATGTCACCACCCATGTTTGACATTGTTAACATCCATATATGGAAGGTGAGGATGTCCTTGTACCTCAAAGCCTAGGCATTCATGTTTATCTTACCACTACTAATAATGCATATTGTTTAGATGGTAAGAATTTTGATGCTAATGCAAATCCCTTAATGCTTTAAAGTCTACCCTAAATGATGTTTATTTATCTAGAGTTGCTAACATTGATTCGGCTTTTGTAGTTTGGAATACCCTCATCTCTCTCGACGAAAAAGATCAATACTATGCGGGGAGTTATTCGGACGTTGGGAGCGACACCTCCAACGTGTGCTATATGGTCCAAGGGGATAACCCCCTTGAGGTAACTTCCGAATCCAAGGATGAGGATATTAACATGTCATATGATGAACTTGCTTCATTTTGTCAACAACTATTAGAGAAATATGGCATACTAAGAAAAGATAATAAGAATTTGAAAAAGAATTTGGATTGCATGCATATAGAACATGATTCATTTAAAAATAAGATTGCATGCTTAGAAAAGAAAATAAAGATTTGAAAAATGAGAATGTTTCCTTACTTGCTAAATTGAATGATTTATGTGAAGGGAACACTATTTTGAAGGATAAAATTGTTTTGGTGGAAAAACAAAGAGAAGTTGTTTTTCAAGAAAATAATTGTTTGAAAAGAAAATTGTTTGAAAAAGAAAAAGAAAAAGAAAAAGAAAAGATTTTTCAAAAGAAGAAGAAAAATGATTCTATTTCTCACATGTCTTTACATGCTACCATTGATGATAGTGAGATTAAGAATTTGAGAAATAAAATGGATGGTTTGAGTTCAACCTTGAACTCTTGTGCTTTTAATCATTCTAGGTTGGAGTCAATGTTTTCAAAGAAACAAACTCCACATGTTCATGCACATCATACCCATCATGCATATGCTTATGTTACACACCATGATCATTCACACACACATAAGCATACTAAGGTGTACGTATGTACACATTGTGGCCGCAAAGGCCATTTAGCAAAGTTTTGTTTTGATAAGATATATCATGTAAATTTTGCTAATAAGAAAAATGTTTGGGTTCCTTACAAGACTAACCCCAAAGGACCCAAGAAAAAATGGGTACCAAAACCCCCACCCCATGTTTTTGATGTAGGTGAGGGATCTCTCAAGACGTGAGAGATTTGGTGCCTTGGTAGTAGATGCACATGGATTGGATGGACACACTTTAGACGCATCGCTATCAAAGGAGGTTTTGGTGGGAAAGACCACCATGTTTGGAGCTTTGAAGTTGGTAACAATCTCTAAACTCCCTTTTTATTCGTGTTCATACTTGTTCATTCATATTATTTTGAGCATGTTCATGTTTTATGCATTTTTGTGCTTCATGTGGTAAACTCTTGTTTAGATGTAGTATTTGTCAAAACTTGGATTTATACATGTACAAGTAGTGAGCCACATTTGATTCATATACGTTTGCACTTCATTGTTCACTTGTACTCACTATATGCACATGTATAGCCTAGTTTTGATGATTCTTCCATTTATACATGTTTTGCCAATTTTATGCTTTACTTCATGTATATGTATTTTTTAATTCAAATCTAATAAATATACATGTATACCCGTGAGTCTCTTGCCTTCATGCAAATACACTTGATAGACTCTTTTATGTTTGGGATATGTATGTGTATTGTTAGGATTGGATAAATCATACATATGCCTAGAAGTGTATTAATTTTTAATGAAAAATAATTTCTCATGTTTTGTTTTATAAAATGATTTTTCATGATTTGTTTGATAAAATAGGATTCTTGATCATTTTTAGCCTCAATGTATATTTTCATGAAAATGCTATTTACTTGACTTTTGTACACTCACCCTTTATTTATTTTGTCATGACTTTGATTCATGAACATATTTTTGAGCTTCATAGATCGAGTGTCAATTCTTGTATTTGGTATTATTCATGAAATACATATGCTTTGATTTCATGTTTTTGAAGGATCTTTAACTAGTTTTTTCAAAAATTATTTTAACTAGTTAATTGTTCTTCATTTGGTAGAGTTTTTCAAACAAAGCTTATTTTTCAAATCTATTTTTGAAAACCCCTACCATTATGGGAGGACGGATGGGCGATTATGCCTTGTATGCTTCATTGAAAATCTTCTATCTTGAGCATATGAAGGGTGGTAGGTTATGAGATATACACTTGATTTTATTGTTATGTCAATTGGTATCATTGAATCGTTTCAATTGGTATCAATATGAACTTATTTTGTATATACTCATATTTTGTTTCTTATATATATGTATGTTTCAATTTCACTTGGTATACTCATTTCTCATACATATATATGATTTCCATGTGCTTAACTCACAATTGGCTCACATTTTTAAAAGCACAAAGTTTATGATGAAAAATAAAAAAAAAATTTTTTTACTATTGATATCAAAAATATATATATATATATATGTTAATATCTCAAAATGTGTTTTATTAAGTAAGTTCAAAAATTTTAAAGAAAAATTCAAAATGTTTTGGTATGTATTTCCTATATGCAAGGAGAGCTTAACATCTCTTCTATATATAGATTCATGTTGAGTATATTATAAATTGAGGAGCTTGACAACTCTTCTTTATATGATAGACGTGTGTAGGGGGAGCTTCACATCTCCTCTTATGCATTACATAATATGTGTTATGTGAATTGGGGCTTGTCATCCCTTCTTCATGTAATGCATATGTGTAGGGAAGCTAACTTAGCGTCTTCCTCTTCATGAATGTATATCGCATATAAATCTTTATTGATTGATTTGTTTAACCCCTTCTTGATCTTTTTGTTTTTTTTTGACAAAAAGGAAAAAAAAAAATTTGTTTGAATTGATTTTACTTTGAACCCTTTGTTGATGATTGACAAAAAAGGGGGAGAAGTATTTGAGTATATGCATGTTTTCATTGCTTAAGGGGGAGTAGTATTTGTCTTCCTTGTTATTTATGCATATATGTTTTGTTTTGCAAATAAGAGAAAAGGATTTATTTTGTTTCATCTCCATCATTTGCATACATATTTATGAGCTTCATTGTCTTATATTATTATTTATGTCTATGCATGAGTTAAGGGGGAGCTTCCTTGAAGCTTTACTTTAATCCATGCATATATAACCTCATGAGTTTTGTCATCATCAAAAAGGGGAGATTATTGGCCCAAAGGCCTATCACCCTAGTTTTGATGATGATCAACTCATGAAGTTATATTTACTAATGATCTTGTGTTTAATTAGTGACAGATTCATTATCAAGATCTTAGTAGGTGCATAGCTCAACAAAGGATAAAATGTCAAGATTTGGAGCTAGCACGGTGTGATCCAAGGAGTTTTGGATCAAGCTTGGACCAAGTCAAGAAGATGAGAAGCCTTCAAGTGAAGACTTCAAGAAGATGAAGACTTGTGTATAGGTATAAGATTTAGTTTTTGTTTTAGTTAAAAAATGTAAAGGATAGATAGTTGGTGGATTGCTCAAGTATACCATGCACACAAACTCTTGATTTAGAATTGTTTTCATAAAAGATTTTGTAGTTAGAAAAGATTTTTCTTAGTGACAAAATACTATTTGGATTTTGGTATTTTCATATACACATATCTTTTATCCAAAATCAAGTTTAGAGCTTTATGACAAAAACATAGATATTTCATTATGATTGTGTAGTGGATCATATTCATACACACTATGCTTTAAAAGTATATCTTGTTTTTGTATTTGATGAAGATTTGGAAAAATATGTTTTGGAAAATATTGTTTTTGAAAATATAGTTTTTATCTTGAGCCAAATATTTCCAAGTTACAAAAGTAGTCCAATCTTTTATAACATGCCTTGATTTTGTGCAAGCATGTTGGTATATCAAAGTATATTGGTAAAACTATTTTTGTAGATTTTTATGTATTTTATGGGATTTTATTTAAGCCAAAAAGACCATGTTTTAAATCCCAGAAAACTGTTTCAGGCTTCAGCCAAGTCGACTAGTCGACCTAACTAGTCGACTAATCCTGAAGTCGGTCGACCGGGCCGGTCGACCGACGTGCACAGACGTGCACGCCTGTGTGTACTGTTGGGACGGTCGACCATGCCGGTCGACCGCTCCAGAGAGCAGTGCTCTCTGGAAAGTTCGGTCGACCGCACCGGTCGACCGTGGCTCCAACGGTCAGAAATCCGACCGTTGGCGGTCGACTGGCAGCTCTGACAGACCCCAACAGTCATATTTTTCTGACCTCTATAAAAGGGGGTTTGGTCATTGTTTTGAGCTAAGATTTTAGGAGAGCTTTGAGCCAGTTTTTCCCAGACTTTTTAAAGGGTTTTCTCCACAAAATAGTGAGCAAATATTTCCTATCTAAAGGGAAGATTTTATAAAGAGTGTAAAAGAGATTTCTTTGAGTTTTCCTCCACCTTTCACATCCTTGTTTTCTCACATCACACTTGAGCTATCCATTGATTATACATCCTATAGGTGTGTTGTAGTGAGAGTGCTTTAGGTGATCAAAGTGTTGTGATCACCAAAGATCTTTTCCTTGTTCTTTGAGGAGACGGGCAAGTGTGCTCGTGGCTTGTTTAGGGTTCGGGTGCGAACTCTTGTTGTTTGAGGTGCGGCCTCGGCGAGCCGGTGGGCTTGCGGTGTGTACGGGACTAGGGAGTCCGAGGGCTTGTAGGTGTTGCGGCACCGAGGAGAGATCCATTGGGATCTTGCATAGTGGAAATCCTTCGTGTGTCGAAGGCGGGGATGTAGAGCAAGTGTGCTCGAACCTCGAAACAAATCCCTTGTGTTTGCGATTGCTCACTCTCTCTCTCTTTGTCTCTTGTTATATCTTACATGTTATTTATTGTGTTCATTTTTATATGCATGATATATTCCTTGTGCTCATATTGATATATTGCTTGGGATTGTGACTAACACTTGTATTCAACCAAGAGAGCCAACGCGGCACCTCAACCCATTCAAGGGGAATCTAGAGGAGTTTGTCCAGAGCCCTTCACGGGGAATTCGGCAACACTCTTGTGTTATACATAGTGTTTAGTGTAAAAGTTTTTATTTGGTCATAATTGCTTTTAGCTTCCGCATCATTTGCATAATTCATCATTAAGTGACCATTAGATTAGCCATCACCTATTCACCCCCCCTCTAGGTGATTTACACGAATATATACCTAGTCTTAATGAAAACTAACATCTAAACAAGTAATCTTAACATGGAGCATCAAAATACAATATAAAATCATAATGATAAAACTAAAACATGATTACTATGTAAATTCACATGTATTAGATTCATGATGTACATTATTGCTTAAACAAACGTGAGAACACTAAGAATGGGTTCATGCAAGCATGTGTGTCTCAAATACTATACATGTATGTAAAGGATCTAATAATCATGGCATTTACATACTAATCTATAGACAATGAAACATGCTATAAAACATCAATATGAAAGCATGTAAACAATAATAAGGAGTTAAGAATTGTTACCAAAACTTAGAAGGCAACTCTCCTTATCTCCAAAACATGGTGGTCCTCTCCACCAAACCTTCCCTTGAAAGTGATGCATCCAAATAATCTCCTTTAAGTACGGAATGCATCCACTCCAAGGTGCCGCTACTCTCACGTCATGTGAGAGCCCACACCTACATCAAAAATAATAGGAGGGGTGGTCTTTGGTACCCATATCTTATTGGGTCCATGGGGGTTAGTACCTTCTCTAACCCAAACAAACTTCTTTGCTAAATTCTCAACATGTAAACGATCATAGCAAAATTTAGCAAGATGGCCTTTTCGGCCACAATGTGTACATGTGTACACATGAGCATACATGTGTTGATGGCGTCCGTGTGGAGCATGTGTATGCCGTGGAGGGTGTGCATGCATAAAAGATGGAACTTGTTTCTTTCGAATCAAGGTTTCCAAGCGTGTATGGTTCATGGCACATTGGCTCATAGTGGAGCCCAAACAATCTACTCTCTTCTTTAACATACAAATATCATCATTAATCTTAGAAGAAGAGGTACATGCATTAGGTAAACTAGATGAAGAAGCTACACTAGCATGGCAAACATGTGCATCAATTTTATTTTGCAAAACTTCATTTTTCTTTAAACAAATTTCTAAATCCTTTGAAATAGAATCAATTTTTATTTTCAAAGAATTATTTTCTTTTGCAACAAAATCAACTTTAAAAGATAAATTTTCATTTTTCTTCAAAATAGCATGGCAATCATTTTTAGATTTTAAAAAATCATTTCTTTTAGTGCAAGGTCTAATTTAGATCTTAATGAATCCCTTTCATTATAGACCTCAACCTTCTCTTGCAAAACACAATCAAGTCTAGAATGCAAACTTTTATTTTCTTTTCAATTTCTAGACTTTTCTTTTTCAAAATCTTATATTTTTCTATTAACTTTTCACATACAATAGATAGTTCTTCATTTAAAGCATGGGGATCAATATTATCATCACATGAAGAACTAGCACTATCATCACAATCTAAGTGGGGTTCCGAATGTACCTCAAGGGAGTCATTCCCTTGGACCATGAAGCATTGAGAATCGGATTCTCCACTAGATTCCTCTTCTTGTTGGACTGGCAATAGAAGCTCGGAGGTGGTGGTGGTTGTCAATTTGTTCCACACTGCAAAGGCGGAATCAATGTTAGAAACACGTAAAAGATAATCTTTAGATAATGTGCTTCTAATGGCCTCTAGGGCTTGTGCATTGGCCCCTATATGATTGCTATCACTAAGGAAGGATTCCTTGGTAATGGCAAGGTAAACTTTATGACCTAGGGTTTGTAAATAAACGGTCATCCTAATCTTCCAAACATGAATGTTGGAAGGGTCAAACATAGGTGGGGTCATGAAGGCCATGGTAAACTATATGTGTGCAAACAAACAAATGCAAACAAAAGATTAGCCTAAAATGAGGATCTTTAACTCTAGGTTGTTAGACCCAAAATCAGAGCACTTGGCTCTGATACCAATTGAAAGGAACACCTAGAGGGGGGGGTGAATAGGTGTTAGTGCTAATCTAAAACTTAATGCAAAACTAAGTGCGCTAAATGCGGAAGCTAATGCAAATTTTGCAACACACTTAGTACAATCAACAAGTGTAGCCGAATTCCCCGTGAAGGGCTCTGGACTAACTCCTCTTGATTCCCCTTGAATGGGTTGAGGTGCTATGTGAAGCTCTTGTTGATTAGGTACAAGTGAGGCACACACACAAACAACCAAGCATATACAAGATATAGCAATGTGAATTATGCAAGGCACAACACAAGCAAATAGATATGATATGACAATATGAATTATGCTCAACACAAGCAAATATGATATGAATGAAGTATGATGCTTTGCACAAATGTAAAGAGAGAGTTTAGAGACAAGTGGATCAAACGCAAACATAATGATATGTTTCGAGGTTCGAGCACCCTTGCTCTACATCCCCGCCTACACCACCGTGTAGGATTTCTAATCCACTATACCGTCCACCGAGGACTCCCACCGAGGGAACCTTCACCGAGAAGGATTTGTACAACAATGGAGTACCTAACTCCTCTCTCAAACAAACACCTCCTCACACAAGAGGGGTAGGCCCTTAGCCAAACAACCACAATAACCAACACCTCTACCGAAGAGGGTTTACAACCAAACTCCACCTCTCACTAGAGGGAGCAAACCAATCACCGATCACCTCTACCTAAGAGGGATACAACAAGAATAATGGTGTTTACAACAAGTGGTTCCAAAAACCACAAACTCAATCTCTCTTTCTTTTCTCTTTTCTTTTCCACAAAAACAAGATCCTAAATAGATTAGGATAGGTGATAGCTCAAGTGTGGAAACTAGGTGTTTGGAAAAACAAGCAACAAAGAAAAAACACTTGGGAAAATTCTTGCAAAAGATATAGAATGAAAACCAAGACAAATCTCCTAAAATCCTCTTTTCTTTGATTTTTCCAAAAACCTAAAACAATAAAGATTGAAAGATTAAAGCCCCAATACTTTTGAAAACTCTTTAAAAACACTTAAGAAGGTCTGAAATTTTTGCCCTTAAAAACTTCTACAAAAACTATGAAGAGATGGGGTATATATAGCCCCAATACAAAACTAGCCGTTAGAGCTGAGCTGGCAGCTCTGACAGGCAAAGGTCGACCGGCCCGGTCGACCGCCAACGGTCAGAAATATGACCGTTGGGCAACTGCGGTCGACCGGCCCGGTCGACCGAAACAAACAGAGAGCACTGTAAGTGCCCCGGTCGACCGGAGCGGTCGACCGTCCCAGTGCCTCCAAACGTGCACAGATTTGTGCACGTCGGTCGACCGGCCCGGTCGACCGACTTCACCCAAGTCGACTAGGTCAGGTTGACTAGTCGACTGATTGAAGCCTGGAACAGAAATCTGGGTCAAAAAAAACAGTGTAAAATATTTTTCTAAAAATCTTTTAACACTTCTAAAAATCACCAAAAATAATTTTATCATTTTATATGGAAACACAAACTTGTGATAAAAATTTCAAGACATATATTAATCATATCAATTCATTTTGAGTCTTGCAAATTTTATCAAAAACAAAACTTGTATTTTTATCAAACTTGATTTTTCAATACATGAATAGGATAGTCAAAATAAGTTTGTCTAGCAAGTTATACCATGTATGTATATCTAGAATACATCTAATATACATAGAAATAAAGTAAACTTGTTTTGATATACTATTCATGAAAACCAAATCTAAAACATAAAACTTTTGTGTGTTGTGCACTTGAGCATATCAACTATACTAAGCTTTACAAATGGATCTAAAACACACTATCTAAACTATGGATACCTAAGTCTTCTTGACGATCTTCATCTTCAAGTAGACTTGCTCCAAAACTCCATCCATGGGCTAGGCAATGTGTGATCTTGACGCTTTGGCCCTGGAATCAACATGAAAAGCTTCTAAACACCTTGTTGAAGCTAATCACCAACTAATATCTTGGTTAATGATCTGAAACTTAAACAACACAAGATTATTAGTAAACATAACTATATGAGTTAATCATCATCAAAACTAGAGTGGAAGGCCTTTGGGCCAACAGTTTAACTGTGATGAAGTTACCCACTTATATTGAGTATGTTACACTATACAAATTTTAAGCTTTCATAAATTTAAAAAATTATGAATTATCTCAACATGTCATGTATATCTTACAGACATCACCAAAAAATCATTAAGGACATATTCTCAATGAGAGCTTCTAATTATAAATGGCTTGTTCAAAATGCACAGTATAAAAAATTTGAGGATGATTCTGAGAACGTGTAAGTGTTATCAACAATATATTTTCGCATAGCTTTAGTCTAATGATTTTGTGAAATAACTTTATTTAACTAAATAGGCTGCACGAGAGATCGAAATAGATGTAGATCTATTAACTCTGTCTCGATCTCCTGAATTTAAAGTTAAGATATACAAAAGCTTTGATATACAAGATTTTAAATTTTGTACGATGTCATCCGAAAAGTCTAATTATACTTAGAATAGCGAAGTTATTGTCATGGCGATGGCGACGAGCTACGCAAGTGTGCATGAAACTGACCCGAGGGAAGGAGTTATTACTTATTATAGGGTGATCAAAAATATTATTGAACTATCGTTCAATGAGAGGCGCAGGAAAATCATTCTGTTTGAGTGTAACTGGGCTGATAAAAAAAGAACAAAACAGACAAACATGGTTTCACACTTGTTGACTTTACAAGGTCAAATAAAAAAACTTGTCCCTTCATTCTACCTTCTCTAGTATTGCAAGCATTCTTCATCTCGGATCCATTGGATAAGCCTTGGGTGGTGCCCATTTTCACAAAATCAAGAGATGCATTCGATTTAAGTGTCGAAGGTGAATACTTAAAGGTAATGTGTAACCCTCGGTTCCCAATGTATGTGTACCAATATGGGTATCTGATACCCGATTTAATCATTCTGATAGCCGAATTGAGCCCATTTCAGCTCAAGATATTATTTCCCAATATTTTGATTTTTTTAGATATTCTGAAAATTTTTGGAAATTTTTGGAGAAGAATCTCAATTCAGAATTGACCGGTGTCACAGACTGACTCTGAGATTTTTTAAATTAACAATTAAGGATGAATTTTAGGGATCCAACTTCACAACAAGGTTCAGGATGATTTTCTATCTTTGAGAATTTTTAAGGATTTTTCTGAATTAATAGGCAAATAAACTAATGAAAATATTTATTTATATAAAAAAATGCAATTAAAGTAAAAATAAAATAAAAATATAAAAAGAAAGCCTTTTATTTTTGAGTCCACAGTTTCAAACCTGTCACTCTTCACCAAGGAATTTAATCCCCAACCATGATGCTCGAATGGCCTTTAAGAAAATATCATAGCCATATAAACTTAACCATCATTAGACTTCACCCTTTATCCTTGCAAAATAAAACCAAACCCCATCAATTGTTCCAGGTTTCAAACCCCTAATACCCTCGCCCAAATCCTCAAGTCTCAACCACATGGCCACATTAGCTTCTGATGGAAATGCCTCCAGAATATATTTAACCATTGAACCACCCCACGTTCTCCTCCTACGGCACCCACTTTCCCCCACGTATCACACCTGTCTTCTCCTCTCTCACGTCCCCCACGTCCTCCACCCGTTCTCTCCCACTCACCTACTCAACCACACACACACACTCTCTCTCTCTCTATATATTACTTCTTCCTCATTTTCTCTCTTATATATTACTTCTCCCTCACTTTCTCTCTTATATATTACTTTCCCCCTATCTCTTTCACTATCTCTCTCTTTTTCTCTCCCCAACACAATCAAGTTCCCTACGGTACCCTGGGCAGCATGGCCCCTACGCTAGTCCCTCGCTGCCTCTCCTGGTCGCGTACGGTAGCATGCCCCCGAGCCCATGCGCAGCGGCATGCACCATGGCCGAATTCCCCTGGGCGTGACCCCCACAGTGCCTTCTTCTTCCCTGCAGCACCCCCGGAGCGCCGGCGGCACATCCCTCTTGTCGCGAGGCCCTTACGGAGCGCGAGCATAACACTGGAGCTGGCCTACTCCTCCTTTTTCAGAGAGAGTCGCGGTGAACCTGAACACATTCGCCTTCAACCACGCTTGGCAAGCATGGCATGCGCCACCCCCTCCATGACCGTGACTCCCGATCTCCACCACTAACGCGCCGGAGCCCGACGACTCAACCATGGCGACCCCGGCAATCCCTCAGAGTCACCGACGTCCTCCGCGGCCTCCGCCGACGCGCCAGAGCCACCCCTTGCGTGAGCCTCTGCATGGTAATGCCTCCTTCTTTCTCTGTAATTGAGTTTTATGTTTGCATTTATTTCATGTTGTGTGCTGTATGTGAGTGCATGAGCGAGTGGGTATGCATGGTTGTGTAACATAATAATGTGGTGTGAGTATTAATACATGGGTGCATATATGGGTATATACATATGTGTGTTTATAAATATATTTATGCTTGGCGTATATGTGAGTGTATATATGTCTTTTCCCGTCCTTCTCGTTTCGCGCACGCATCCACTGTCGTGGTCGTCGTCCATCTCCGACGACCTCTGGTGAGCTCCACCATGCCCTCCGGTCTCCATCGTTCGTCGAGCCCACAAACTTGACTCGATACCTATTATTGTTAAGGGAATATTGGACCTTGCGATAAGAGACAAGTGTACACGATTCCCTTTCCTTTGACTTTTCTGTTAATTGTGAAATTATCTTTAAACTCCTATCTCTCGACATTATATTCGTTATTATCGGTATTGCCTCATAATCCTGTTAAACTCTCTTTTCTCTGATTATACAGACAATTCTTGTATTTTATATTATTTCATGATTGCGTATAATGTTTTGCGTCTCTTTATTGTTCATGCACGCAACAAACTTAAATTGACATGATTGCTTGTATGTAATAGACTTATTTATTGGCATAAAATTAATACTGATCCTGACTAAGAATTATGATACGAAGTCTTGAGGATAAATATATGATAATAAAATGAATATTATGATATTCCCGATCATTGGAATATTAATCGGATGAATTGTGATCCTGATATTACTGAAAATTAATCGAGAAAATCGACCTTTATAGTTTGAGAAATTATTCGAGAATATTTTATTGGATTATGGACATATGATCTTGACCGATTTACTATGACCTTTAGATTATATGACACTGACATCACTTGCACTACTATACATTTATCACTAGACATTGCCACTGTTTACATTATCTCGTGATCTTAGTATATATTGTATTCACTATCTTATACTGATGTTCTTGGTACCGATTCCTCATCCTGTTAAGCTGAGTCATACACCATCTGGTACTTTCATTGATTAATAAAAGTAACCAAGTCAGAATTACAGGGGGAGACTAGTAGCAGGAGAAATCAGGGAGGTGTGCTTGGAAGGGCGACCCCTTGTGGGTTTGGATGTCGCACGTGATTTTGTGTTCTTGTGATTTATGCGCGCACTTGTTATTACATATTACATGATACCTGAGTACAATGAACTGTTTCTCCCTACTATCAGAATCCACTAATGCACTATTTGTTTGATATGCAGTTGTCATGTGGGATGGGCCAATGATGGCTGCATTAGTATTAGGTTAATAAAATGCTAGACATATGCACTTGCATCATATCCTGCATTGTCTTCAGTGGTCTAGCTCGTCTCGAGTAATCCTTCACGTGATCTAACACCTGATATATATTTTCATGATTACTGATACTTGAGATTCCTGTGACAAGTATTATCTTGATTACATGATATTTTTGAACTGATCATATGATTTTAACTTGTGATCCTGTGTTCTTGTGATCTTATGATTATGACAATAATTACTCATCTAGGACATCTCATGTTCATTATATTCATGTCACAACATGCATGCACGATCTTATTGTACATCATGATCTATCGTCCCGATTATTCTTATTGTTATTACTACTTTCAGTCTCGATATTGCCAATCACATGGTTCTTATTATTTCAATACCCTACTTGTACTATTCTGCATTTTATATTCTCTCTATTGCTGTACTTTTCCCTTCTTGTACTCTTAATAACCCGCTTCTGACGGACCTTTATTATTTTTTAGTATCTAGTTCAGAAACCCGGTATAGAGAGTTGATCATAGAACATGTGCTGGTTCAGTTATTCTCCAGTGAGTTTAGTTTCTTTTCTTGACTTGTCTTATTTAGATATAGTGGATGATATTGCTTATATTTCAGTATTTCATATATGTGCTTTTATCTCTGCGCTTGGTTGTATATACATATATGCATGCTATCCTTGTTATTGATAATCTAATGTACTCATGAAAGTGATTTCACTCTTCGTGAGTATCTGTTGGCCATCGTCACGTACCCGTATTCCGTATTTTGGAAAGTGGGAGCATAACATAGTTTTATTGGTATCAGAGCCAGGTTTAGGAAAGTTACATGCCATATATATATAATCTGGTCACATATATGATAATCATCCACGAAATTATCTGAGTAAACAGTTATTTAACTCCCTACTCTGACTCCATACTTGTACAATCGATTCCCAAGAACCCTTGAACCGTCACCCTAATGTGACTTTTCATCCATGTACTTATCGTACCTACTCTGCTCCACCTGATCATGTCTGGTAAGATTATTCTTGATTTAGATTGATGATAGATATATTGAGAATTTGACCTGATTATTTGGACGAAGAAGAATATTGAGAGGCTCATTTTGAAATTATCTTGCAGTTAGTTTTATGAGAAATTTTAAATCTGAAACTTTTGAGATACATGTCTATAAGGAAATAATAGTGAGATGGTGGACTTAAGATTATAATCATGTCTAAATTAAATAATGGTCAGATTACATCAATATATATTGAATTTAGGGCATGGATCTTGGAGTGATAATCAGACAATAAATGGAATCATTACCTTAGGCGAAATATAACTATACCTTAGATCAGATTGCTTGGATTTAGTTTTTGAGGGTTAGAATCTTGAAGTTTTCAGATCTAAGTAATATTTTAATAATATTTATCATAGTTTGAGGATTTTGAGTTAATCCTATGACTCTTAAGAATATGGTAATTAGAATACCTTGATAATCAGAGAATCCTGTGATCTTTTGATAAGGAATCATAGATGAAAAGAATAGATAGATATATCTAGATTCTTATGAAAATCAATGAGTTAAAAACTCAAACTTTGATAATCTAAAGCAGAAATATAAAAAAAAGATTATAATTATCAATCTGAAAGATATATTGAGGGTTGAGACAAGAACTAATTAATATTATTGGCACATTTTTTGAGAACTTATAATTACTAATTATTGATATCTGATCTTGAAAATTTCTATCAGTGACTACTTCCTTGACTAATGATCTTCTAGTAGTGATCGTAAGATCTGAGAATTGTGTTACTGTGATACTGTGGACGTGTATAAATTATGTACCCGAGGATTTGAGATTATTTGGGATCTTAATGACTTTAAGGATATAACAACCAAGGTCAATCATTAATTGAGCAATGTGTATTGACCTAAGAGATAATCTAATTTTAGAGTAATGTTACAAGGATGGTAACATAATTGAGATATCTGAAATTTTTGTTCAATGTGATCATGATGAGCTAAAAAAATTAAGAATAAATCAGTGGAGTATTGTTATAGATAAATCTTAAGGAATCGATTTATAAATTGTGAAAGTAATCTTATCAGATGAACGTGACTATAGTGGATCGGAAGACTAAAATAATACTAAGAAGGCTGATTATAAACTCTGGAAAGTCAATTTTATCCATGGACTTATGGTGATACTCTTCGCAGATGAGTACGTTGAATCATGACTCATGTTTGTCTTGGTAGTGGGTTATAGCGTATTGATACAACTGTGGATCTGAGGCAATCCTAACTCTCACAGATGCTGCTTCTATTCATAAGTCGACAACTTGCTGAATTTTGAGGACGAATTTTGTTTCTATAAGGTGGCTAGGATTGTAACCCTCGGTTCTCAATGTATGTGTGTAAATACCAGTATCTGATACCCTATTTAATTATCCTAATTGTCAGATTGAGGCCGTTTCAGCTCAAGATATTATTTTTCAATATTTAAATTTTTCTAAATTTTCTAAAATTTCTTGAGAATTAATGGAGAAGAATCTTAATTCGAGATCGACAGGTGTCACAGACTGGCTCTGAGATTTTTAATTAACAATCGAGAATGAATTTTGAGGATATGACTTTCAACAAGGTTCAGGGTGATATTTCCTATCTTTGAGAATTTTGAGGATTTTTCTGAATTAATAGGAGTTTAATCTAATAAACTAATGATTAAATATTGATTTATATAAAAAAATGCAATTAAAGTAAAAATAAAATAAAAATATAAAAAGAAAACCTTTTATTTTTGAGTCCACAGTTTCAAACCTGTCACTCTTCACCAAGAAATTTAATCCACCAACCATGATGCTCGAATGGCCTTTAACACAAAATCGTCGCCTTATAAACTTAATCATCATAAGACTTCACCCTTTATCCTTTGAAAATAAAAACAAACCCCATCAATTTTTCCAGGTTTCAAACCCTGAAACCCTCTCCCAAATCCTCAAGTCTCAACCACATGGTCACATTAGCTTCTGATAGAAATGCCTCCAGATTATATTTAACCATTGAACCTCTTCATCATCTTCCCCACTTAAATCCCCACGTTCTCCTCCTGTTGCACCCGCTTTCCCCCACGTAGCCCACCTACTCTCTCCTCTCTGTCACGTCCCCTACGTCCTCCACCCGTTCTCTCACACTCACCCACTCAACTGCGCGCGCGCGCACACGTACACACACACACACTCTCTCTCTCTCTCTCTCTCATATATTACATCCCCTCTCTCTCTTATATATTACTTTCCCCCCCTCTCTCTCTCACTATCTCTCTCTTGCCCCCCCCAACATAACCAAGTCCCCCACGGCACCCTGGGTAGCATGGCCCCTACGCTAGTCCCCCGCTGCCTCTCCTGGTCGCGTACGGCAGCATACCCCCGAGCCCCTGCGCAGCTGCATGCACCATGGCCGAATTCCCCTATGCGTGACCCCCACCGTGCCTTCTTCTTCCCTGCAGCACCCTCGAAGCACCGGCGGTACCTCCCCCTTACCGCGAGGCCTTTGCTGAAGCGCGAGCATAACCCCGGAGCTGGCCTACTCCTCCTTCTTCGGCGAGAGCCGCGGCGAACCCGAACACATTCGCCTTCAACCACGCTTGGAAAGCATGGCATGCGCCACCCCCTCCATGGCCGCGACTCCCCGATCTCCTTTGCCGACGCGCCGGAGACCGACGACTCAACCACGACGACCCCGACAATCCCTCATAGTTATCGACGTCCTCCGTGGCCTCCGTCCATGCGCCGGAGCCACCCCTTGCATGAGCCTCTGCATGGTAGAGCCTCCTCTTTCTCTATAATTGAGTTTTCATGTTTGCATTTATTTCATGTTATGTGTCATGTGTGAGTGCATGAGCGAGTGGGTATGCATGGTTGCGTAACAAAATAATGTGGTATGAGTATTAATACATGGGTGCATACATGGATATATACATATGTGTGTTTATTAAATGTATTTATGCTTGGCGTATAGGTGAGTGTATATATGTCTCTTCCCCTCCTTGTTTCGCGCACGCGTCCACGGTCATAGCCGTCGTCCATCTCTGATGACCTCTGTTGAGCCCCGCCACATCCTCCAGTCTCCGTCGTCGACCCCGCAAATTTGACCCGATACCTATTGTTGTCAAGGGAATGTCGCACCCCGCGACAAAAGGCAAGTGTACACGATTCCCTTCCCTTTGATTTTTCTGTTAATTATGAAATTATCTTTGAACTCCTATCTCTCGACACTATGTTTGTTATTATCGGTATTCGGTCTGTTTGGTTGTCGTAACTGGCCGTAATTCGCAGTTGTAATTGGTAAAGTCTTTTACAATTGTAAATGAGTTACATGTATGTAATTTTTACGGTGTTTGGTTTGTAATATAAAATTGTAAAGTGGGAAAGTGTATTGTACTTTACGGTGTTTGGTTGTCGTAATGTATATGACCACAAAATTAACTATTTGGTGATTTTAAAAGTTTTAATACTGCATATAAATATTAAAAAAGTTAAATATTAAAAAATTTTAATATGAATATAAAAAATATTACAAATTTGTATGACCACAAAATTAACTGTAACTGAGCTGTAAGTGAGTGGTAACTGGGTTGCAATGAGTGTTAGTTGAGTTACGTAAGTCTTTTACAAATTACGGTCCAAACAAACGTCGTAGTTGTAACTGGGTAGTAAGTCATTTACGAATTACAGAGTTTTACGCGAAACAAACGGCCCCATTGCCTCGTAATCTTGTTAAACTTTCTTTTCTCTGATTATACAAACAATTCTTATATTTTTGATATTATTTTATGATCTAGTTACATTGTCTTGTGTATCTTGTTTTGCATCTCGTTATTGTTCATGCACGCAACAAGCTTAAATTGACATGATTGCTTGTATGTGATAGATTGATTTATTAACATAAAATTAATACTGATCATGACTAAGAACTATGATACGAAATCTTGAGGATAAATATATGATAATAAAATGAATATTATGATATTCCCGATCATTGGAATATTTGGAGAATTATTAAAGATATGATTGATAGTTAGAGACTGTAAATCGGATGAATTGTGATCCTGATATTACTGAAAATTAATCGAGAAAATCGACCTTTATAGTTTGAGGAGTTATTCGAGAATATTTTATTAGATATGGACATATGATCTTGACCTATTTACTATGACCTTTGGATTACATGACACTGACATCACTTGCACTACTATGCATTTATCACTTGACATTGTTATTATTTACATTGTCCCATGATCTTGGTGCACACTGTATTCACTATCTGATACTGATTCCTGATCCTGTTATACTGAGTCACACACCATCTTGTACTTGCATTGATTAATGAAATTAACCAAGCTAGAGTTCTTGGGGAGACAGGTAGCAGGAAAAATCAGGGAGGTATACTTGGAAAGGTGTAGGTTTGGATGCCACACGAGATCTTGTGTTCTTGTGATTTATGTGCGCATATATATGTTTTGTCTAAAACTAAAAGTATACGTACATATCCCTAAGCACAAATGAGTCCATAAAAAAATTGCATGAAAAGCAAATGATTCAAGGGTATACATGTATATCTAAAGTTTTAAACAAAATTAACATATACATGAAGCTAAACATACTTTTAAGAAAACAAAAAATAGAGAATATAAGTTAAAATGCACGAATCATCAAAACTAGGTTATACTAGTATATCTAATGGGCACAAATGAGCAATTAAGCACAAACATTCAAAATTAAATGTGGCTCATGAGTTGTACAAGTATATACACAAGTTTAAATGAAAACTACATCTAAACGTGTAATCAAACCATGAAATGCAAAACCATAAACAACCATGATCATTAGATTAAATGCATGCGCATTAGAGATAGGATATACACAATAGTTAAACTAAAGTGAGAACACAAAAGTAATAATCCATATAAACATGGGTGTATCTCAAATACTAATCATGTATATCTCAAGTCTAATTTTACATTATGTCTAATATAACGAACATGGAAAATCAAATATGCTAAAAATCAATACTATGAAAGTATGTAAACTAAATGAAAGTTAGAGGTAGTTACTAAAACCATTAGGGCTAATCTTTAGGTCTCTAAACCAGGGCGGTCCTCCCACCACACTTTCATTGAAAATGATGCATCCAAAAGTATCACCATATAGCTCGAAATGCATTCACCTTAAGGCACCAACACCTCTCACATCATGTGAGAGCCCACACCTACATCAAATAAAATAGGAGTGAATTTTGGCACCCATACTCTATTGGGTCCATGGGGGTTAGCAACTTTCCTAACCAAACAAATTTGTTTGCAAAATTTGAAATATTTAATCTATCATAACAAAATTTGTAAGGTGGTCCTTACGTCCACAATGTGTACAAGTGTACACATGAGCATACATAGAGTCATGTGTGTGAGCATGATGAGCATGTGTATGCCGTTTATGGTGTGCATGCATATGAGGAGTATGTTTCTTGTGAAATATGAATTCCAAACGTGTGTGGTTCATGGCACATTGGCTCAAGTGGAGCCCAAACAATCAACACTTTTCTTCACACATATATATATATATATAATATATATATATATATATATATATATATATATATTATATATATATATATATATATATATATATATATATATATATATATATATATCATTTTTAATACTTGAAGACAAAGTGAAACTACCAACATGTTTATCAATGGAAGAAGAAGCAATAGGAACATGACAAACATGAATATCAAAATCATTTTTCAAAGAAGAGTTTTCTTTTGAAACCAAATCCAACTCTTTTGAAATTAAATCAATTTTATTTTTAAAGAATTGTTCTCTTTTAAAACAAAATCAAGTTTTGAAGTCAAAACCTCATTTTTCTTCAAAACAATGTCACAATCATTTTATTTTTTAAAATTTTGTTTTCATTTAAGGCAAGATCAAGTTGGGATTTCAATGAGTCCCTTTCATTTGAAATCTCATCCCTCTCTTGCAAAACAATATCAAGTTTAGAAGACAAATTTTTATTTTCTTCTTTTATTTTAAAAGTTTTCTTTTTAAAAGTTGGTACTTTTCAAGCAAGTTTTCACAAACAATAGATAGTTCTTCATTCAAAGCATCGACATCCATGATGTCATCTCCTGAAGAACTAGCATAATCATCTAGCTGAGTTTACGAATGTACCTCAAGGGAGTCATTCCCTTGGACCATGTAGTAAGTTTGTTCAGACTCATCTTCACTAGATTCCTTCTCCACGTGATTTGTCGTTTGTAGCTTTGGAGAGGTCAATGTGTTCCACACTGCAAAAGCGGAATCACAATGAGAAATCATAGAAAAATATTCTTTACTTAATGTGTTTCTAAGTGCTATTAGGGCTTGTGCATTGGCCTCTATATGCTTGCTATTACCAAGATAAGATTTCTTGATAGCGGCAAGGTAAATATGCAAGCCTAGGGTTTTTAAGTAAGCACTAATTCTAAGCTTCCACATATCAATGTTAGAAACATCAAATATGAGAGGGACAAGGTAATCCATGAGTGTGTGTAAACAAGTATGTGTGCAAAAGCAAATACTAGATTAGCTATCCAAAATCTCACTCCTAGGTGGTTAAACCTAATATCAGGAGCGTAGGCTCTGATACCAATCGAAAATATACCTAGAGGGGGTGAATAGGTGTATGGCTAATCTAATAACAAATGATGTGAAATTAAAAACTAATTGCAACACATTAGTGTAACCAAAGAGTGAAGCGGAATACCCAATGAAGGGCTCTGAACTAACTTCTCTAGATTCCTCTAAATAAGAGTTGAGGTGCTAATGAAGCTCTCTTGGTTCAACACAAGTATGGCACACAATCAATACCAAGCGCCGCGCGCGCACACACACACACAAGTATGGCACACAATCAATACCAAGCATATATATATATATATATATATATATATATATATATATATATATATATATATATATATATATATAAATTAGAGAAATGTAAATCAGCTGACACAGGAGGCAACTCCCTCCTATGTCACACTCAAAAATCATATTCCTGATTGAATTTTCAAGATCCGACCGCACATTATCATCTTCATATTCTAGATATACACATATAAAAAATCAAGTGATTTGAAGTTCGTTTACTCATTGATTTAATCGTTCCATTTTGTTCTATTATTAAAAAATGGTTAATGTTTGAACCAAAAGAAAATAGAGTAAACAAACTTCAAATCACTTAATTTTTTATATGTGTACATCTTAGAATATGAAGATTATAATGTGCGATCGGATCTTGAAAATTCATTCGGGAAATATGATTTTTCAGTGCGACATAGGAGGGAGTTGCCTCTTGTGTCAGCTTATTTACATTTCTCTCTCTCTTTCTATATATATATATATATATATATATATATATATATATATATATATATATATATATATATATATATATATTATATATATATATGAATAATATGATGCAATGCAAGGTATAAGAGAGAGTTTAGAGATAGTGGATCAATCACAAACACCAAGATATGTTCGAGATTCGAGTCATTGCTCTACGTCTCCACCTTCACACAGAAGAATTTTCACTATACGTCCAACATGACTTCCCACACAGGGAACCTCCACTGAGAATTTGACAAATACAAACTAGGAGTACACAGCTCTTCTCTCCAATAAACACAACCTCTACACAAGAGGCTAGGCGCAACAACAATCACCTCTACGCTTAGAGGGATAAGACACTAAGCCAAACAACCACATTCATCTCACTCTAGAGCGATAGACACAAAGTCAAAACTACAACCTCAATCACCTCTACACTTAGAGGGATACCAACAAACCCAAACTCCTCCACAATCACCTCTACACAAGAGGGATAACACAAAGTAAAGAGAATTATAACACTTGGTGGTCTCAATAACCACAAACCAATTTTTCTCACAAAACAAGATCCTATAGATAGGATAGATATGATTGCTTAAGTGCGAGAAAAATAAGGTGTTTGAAAAATAAATCACAAAGAAAAATACTTGAGAAAATAACTAGAATAAGATAGATATGAAGATCAAAACCAATATCCCAAATACTCTATTTTTGTTTGATTTTTTCAACCATTGAAAACAAATAAAGATAAATCTTTTTAACTCAAAAACTCTTTGAAAACTTGTTGCTAAAACACTTAAGAAGATGAAAATTTTTGCTCTTAAAATTCTTATATGAAACAGCCAAAGAGGGGGCTATTTATAACCCTCTCAAGAATTTGCCGGTTGGCAGCAGGAAAGGGAAAAATTGCCCTTCTAGTCGACCGGCCAACGGTCATAATTCTGACTGTTATTCTGGTCGACTGCCCGGTCGACCGGGGCTAGAACTAGAGAGCAGAGCTCTCTGGCCGGTCGACCACGGTCGACTAGGGCCAGATCCAGAGAGCAAAGCTCTCTGGACGGTCGACTGCCCGGTCGACCGGCCCACTAGCCAACACTGGCTGTGCACATTTGTGCACATCGGTCGACTGATCGGTCGACCGACTTCTATCTCGGTCGACCGTCCGGTCGACCGGCAGAAAGCCTGGTCAAACAAATTATAGGGATTAAAACTTGGTCGTTTTACCTTCAATAAAATCCCATAAAATCACATAAATTTCACAAAAATAAGTTCTTATAAGATCTTTGAATACCAACCATGTGTGATCAAAAATCAACACATATTTCAAACTATTTGAACCATTTTTGTGATAGTGAAAATAGGCTTAAGCACAAAATCCGTATTTTTCAAAACTTGAATTTTTGAAATGAAAAACCGTTTTCTCCAAAACTTGTATAAATACAAAAACATGATATTGAAACAACTTTGAAGCATATTATATATGGATAGAATCCAATATACATATAAGATATATATCTATGTTTTTTTATATGAAATCTAAAATCGGTTAAACCGAAACTAATAAACAGAAACTTGCGTGTGTGAACTTGAGCATATCAATACTATCTATCTTTACACAAGATCTAAACTCAAATAAACTAAACACAAACTGAGATCTTCTTGTAGAACTCTTTCTCCAAGTCGACTCGATCCAAACACGATCTAACGAGCTTGACTCTAATCGAGTGTTAGATGCGATCTTGACGCGCGAGCTCTTGAATTTACATGTGTTAGCTCCTAAAACTTCTTTGTTGAAGCTAATCACCTACTAAGATTTTGATCAAATATCTGAGACTAATAAAATACAAGATCATTAGTACTATAACTACATGAGTTAATCATCATCAAAACTAGAGCGATGGGCCTTTGGGCCAACACTTGAGACTCCTGTGACATGTATGATCTTGATTACATGATATTCCTAAACTGATCATGTGATTTTAACTTGTAATCCTGTGTTCTTATGATCTTGTGATTATGTTATATAACAGTTACTCGTCTAGGATATCTCATGTTCATTATATTCATGTCACAACATGCATGCAAGGTCTTATTGTATATCATGATTGTTGGCCCAGAGGCCTTCCACTCTAGTTTTGATGATGATTAACTCATATAGTTATAGTTTACTAATAATCTTGTGATATTTAGTTTCAGATATTTAACCAAGATATTAGTAGGTGATTAGCTTCAATAAAGGTGTTTTGGAGCTTTCACATGGTGATTCAAAAGCCTGAGCGTCAAGTTCATATCTAGCACTCGTTTGGAGTCAAGCTCGGTGGATTACGTTTGGATCGAGTCAACTTGGAGACGGCGCTCTACAAGAAAACTTCGGTACATTGTTTAGTATATGGTTAGATCCCTTATTAAAGATTAGATAGTGTGGTATGCTCAAGTTCACATACACACGTTTCATGTTTGGTTTTCGGTTTTTAGTTTAACCGATCTTGGTTTTCATGAATAGATAGTATCAAAACAAGTTTACATGGTTTTATGTATATTAGATTTATTCTATATACATCTATGTTTCAACTATTTAAACAAACTTAGTTTGATAGTCTATTTCATGAGTTGGAGTTTTGGTATTTTAATAAAAACATATTTTTGGATTTTACGTCAAAAACATTGATATATATCTATTTCATGTATATTGGATTATATCCATATACAACATGCTTCAAAGTTGTTTCAATATCATATTTTTGTAGTTGGATGAGTTTTAGACAAAACGGTTTTCCATTTCAAAAATTAAGTTTTGAAAAATACGGATTTTGGTTTTCGGCAAAATTTGTAAGACACAAAAATAGTTCAAAATGTTTGTAACATGGTTTGATTTTACTCAAACATGTTTATATGAAAGTATAACACTGAAACTATTTTTGTAGATTTTTAGAGATTTTAAGGGATTTTATTTAAGTCAAAAAGCCAAACTTTTAATCCCCATAAATCCTTGTTCTGGCTTCTACTGGTCGACCGGGCCGGTCGACCGAGTTAGGAGTCAGTCGACCAAGGCGGTCGACCGATGTGCACAAACATGCACGTCAGGCTTGGCTGGAGGGCCAGTCGACCGACCCGGTCGACCGCCAGAGAACTTCTACTCTCTGGAAAGCCCCGTCGACCGGGTCGTTCGATCGGCAGAGAGCTCTGCTCTTTGTTCCAGGCCACGATCGAATGGGCCAGTCGACCGCTGCTACAACGGTCAGAAATTTGACCGTTGGCGGCCGACCGGGCCGGTCGACCGATAGCCGTCCAGGCTGCTGACTGGACCCCAACGGTTAGTTTTCTTTTGGCCTATAAATTAGGGGATCTATGGACTGTTTTAACTAAGTTTTTAAGAGAGAAAATTTTACATTCCTAAAGAGTATTTTCAGCAAAAGATTTTGGGTTCAAATTTCTTATTCTTTATTTGTTTTTAAGGTGTTGGAAATTCAAAGAAAATATAGTCTTTTGGGAATTGGTTTTTGGTCTAAAAAATTCTATATCTATTTGGAGTTTTTTCCAAGCATTTTTCTTTGTTCCAAACACTTTATTTCCATACTTGAGCTTATCATTCTATCCTATCTATTAGGATCTTTGTTTTTGTGGGAAAAGAATTGGTTTGTGGTCTTTGTGATCACCAAGTTGTAAACTTCCATTTATTGTGATATCCCTCTAGTGAGAGGTGATTGAGTTGTTATCTCTCAAGTGTGAGGTGATAGTGGAAGTGGTATTTGGCTCCCTCTAGTGAGAGGTGGAGATTGTGTTTAGCTCCCTCTAGTGAGAGGTGGAGATTGTGTTGGAATCCCTCAAGTGTGAGGTGATTGATTTGTGTTGGCTAAGTGCCTACCCCTCTTGTGTGAGGTGGATTGTGTGCTGTTTGTGCCTTGCCTCTGTGAGAGGTTGTATTCGGTTGAGAGAGGAGTTGTGTACTCCAAATTATAATTGTCCCAAATCCTCAATGGAGGTTTCCCTGTGTGGGAAGTCCTGTGTGGACGAGTTAGTGAAAATCCTTCTGTGTGAAGGTGAGGACGTAGAGCTGTGTGCTCGAACCTCGAAACATATTCGTGTGTTTGCGATTGATCTATTTTCTCTAACTCTCTCTTATATTGTGCCTTGCATCATTCATTTTGTCATATGATACTTATATGCTTGGTTGTGTTTGTTTGTGTGCCTAACTTGTGTTTCACCACGAGAGCTTCATATAGCACCTCAACTCTTATTCAGAGGATTCAAGAGGAGTTAGTCCAGATCCCTTCACCAGGAATTCGGTTACACTCGTTGGTTACACTAAGTGTGTTGCAATTAAGCTTTAAATTCTGCATTATTGTTCATAGATTAGCCGTACACCTATTCACCCCCTCTAGGTGTACTTTCAATTGGTATCAGAGCCTACGCTTCTGATATTAGGTTTAACCGCCTAGGAGTGTGATCTTGGTTGTTAATCTATCATTTGCATTTGCACACTTATATTGTTTACACACACTCATGGATTGCTTGACATCTCCCATGTTTAATGTTTCCAACATTGACATGTGAAAATTTAGGATGAGTATGTACCTAAAAACTCTAGGCTTGCATGTTTTCCTTGCCGCTACCAAGAAATCCTATCTTGGTAATAGCAAGCATATAGAGGCCAATGCACAAGCCCTTGAGGCACTTAGAAGCACGCTTAATAAAGAATATCTAATGATGGTTTCTAACTATGATCCGCCTTTGCAGTGTGAAACACGTTGACCTCCTCCAAGCTTCAAACGCCAACCATTGTGGAGGATGAATCTAGTGGAGAATCCGAGCAACAATGCTACATGGTCCAAAGGAATGACTCCCTTGAGGTAAACTCGGAAACTCAATTAGATGATGATGATGCTAGTTCTTCTAGTAATGATTATATTGATGCCAATGCTTTGAATGAAAAACTCTCCATTGTTTGTGAAAAATTACTTGAAAAATATAAAGTTTTGAAAATGAAAACTAGTAAATTAAATAAAGAAAATGAAGATTTGTTTTCAAAATTTGAGTTGGCTTTACAAGAGGAGGTTGAGATTTCAAATGAGTGTGACTCTTTGAAAACCCAACTTGAACTTGTTTTAAATGAAAACAAAATTTTGAAAACAAAAAATGATTGTGAAATATTTTTGAAGAAAAATGAGGCATTATCTTCAAAAATTGATTTTTGTTGTAAAAGAAAATGTTTCGCTGAAAAACAAAATTGATTTGATTTCAAAAGATTTAGAAGTTTGCTTAAATGAAAATAAATCTTTGAAAAATGATTTAGATACACATGTTTGTCATGCTAGTGTAGCTTCATCATCTAGCTCACCTATCGCATGCTCCATGTTGACACTCTAAAAAAGACAAGATTCCTGACTGGCCTGAACAATGTCTAAACTTGTTGAAATTTACAAAAGACAAGTGGTAGACAAGCGACGACCAGTTTTACCCATCTCCGAAGGACAAATCAGCAACTTGGACTCTACTGATCCAGTGAAGCAGACAGTAAGCCCAGATTATCTTTGAAGAGACCTAAGCAGGTCTAAGATGCTAAGTTAGCTCAACACTTAGCATCACGTGAGCCTAAGGGGATAGCCTCACCTGAGAGGCTAAGTTTGTCCAACTTCGCCTTGAAGCTGTTCAAAGCTTTATCGGAGAGCTAACTTACAGCTTCGCCTGAAGTACTCAGTTCACTCTGCAGAGAGTTAGCTTCGCTCGAAGTCACACGCAACCGCGCAGAAGGATGTTCGGTAGCTTCGCCACAAATATTTATCCAGCTCCGCTGAAGAGCTTTCTTCTGACTTCGCCAGATGCTCCTTCTAGCTCCGCTGTGAGCTCGATGCGACAGCTCCGCTGTGAGTCTTTTATGGTCATCTTTGACCATTAAATCTCCAGATGAGATCAAATCTATTCAAGATCAAATCTAATCAAAATCAAATCTGAGATCAAATTTGGTTGTTGTTTACCATAATCTCTTGACTCTTCTAAAACAAGTAAGAAGATCAAGGGAGATCTTTCAATTATTTAGAAAGAATCAAAACAGATCAGGAGATCAACGCTACCTGCTATTCCTAGCTCCGATTCTAGCCTCGCAGCAAGGCTACTTTTCAGATTTAAACAGATTGACTCAATCTGTTTCCAGATCTTCAAGGGACGATTATACCCCTGCTCTCCCTATAAATAGCCCACCAGAGGCATACGAGGAGAGGCGCGCACAAACACACGCATAAGAGAGCAGGCACAGAGAGAGGCTGAAAAACAGAGGAAAGATACGGCTAAACAGAGACCTATTCTCTTGCTTCCAAGAATTCAGAGAACTGCTTCTCTAATCAGGGTGCTAATACCCTAAGACCTTCCTCCCTCTCAAGGAATCTCCGGAACCAGGTGAGAAGGAATTCCTAAGCGGAGGCAGTTTGAGAAGTAACAAGAGGGTTCTACCAACCTTCTGTTCTCTGATTCCCCAACCAAGCGAGAAGGGAATCCCATCGATCACATCGTCAAAGGGACAAAGTGGTCGCGCGCTGACCAGACTCCTATCGGCATACTTTTCCAGAATCTCAGAGGAGATCTACTTGTAATCTTTTTAGAATACTTGTAATTTAGCTCCTCGATCCCTTTTTGTAAGTTTTCCCCTTTGCAAAATCAATGGAAAACACTCCACTTTATCTTCAAGTATTAAAAATGATATAAATATTTTGAAGAAAAGTGTTGATTGTTTGGGCTCCACTTTGAGCCATTATGCCATGAACCATACACGTTTAGAATCCATGTCTCGCAAGAAACAAATTCCATTTATGCATGCACAAAAATCACGGCATACACATGCTTCCCACGTTCACTCCCATAACACAATGTATGCTCATGTGTACACATGTACACATTGTGGACGTAAGGGCCACCTTGCGAAATTTTGCTATGATAAGTTACATGATTCAAATTTAGCAACTAAATTTGTTTGGGTTAGGAAAGGAGCTAACCCCCATGGACCCAAAAGAGTATGGGTACCAAAGACCACTCCTATTGTATTTGATGTAGGTGTGGGCTCTCACATTACGTGAGAGTGATGGTGCCTTGAGGTGGATGCATTCCGAGCTTAAAGAGGACAATTTGGATGCATCACTTTCAAGGAGAGTTTGGTGGGAGGACCACCTTGGTTTGGAGATATGGAGATGTGTCTTATCGGCTTTGGGTAACGATCTCTAACTCTCATTATGTTTACATACTTTTCATATTATTGATTTTAGCATGTTTCGATGTTTCATGATTAGTATGTTATATGCCATGATATTTAGATTAGTGATGAACATGATTAGTATTTGAGACACCCATGTTTATATGGATTTATATTTAGTGTTCTCACTTTAATTTAACTAGTATGTATGTCCTAGTTCTAACACATGTGCATTTACCATAATGATCATATATGTTTTGATGCTTCATGTTTTTATTACACGTTTAGATGTTTGTTTTCATTAAAACTTAGGTATATACTTGTACAACTAATGAGTCACAAATAGATTATTATATGTTTGTGCTTGAATGCTTACTCATTAGATGTACTAGTATAGTCTAGTTTTGATGATTCATATATTTTGACTTGTATTCCCATTTTGTACATGTTTTGTATGTTTATGTTTAATTTCATGTATATGTCTATTTTGTCTAAACTATTAGTTATACATATACATTCTTGAGCCACTTGCCTTCATGCATATACTTTTATGGACTCGTTTATGTTTGGATATGTATGTATATTCTAGTTTGTACAAAACATACATATGCCTTGAATTTTAAATTGTTTCAATGAAAATTAAATGATGATTTTCATGATTTTCATTTTTTTAAGGAATTTCATATTTTGAGCTTGATTGCCTAGTTTCATGATGATGTGTTTCACATAACTCTTATACAGTCACTTTACTTGATGTTTTCTCATGATTTTATTTTCATGAGTACAATATGTTCTATGTAGATTTTGAGTGTTTGGTGATCATGTGATTTACATATTTTTCATGAAATATATTTTTATTTTATTCCTTGCTTGAAGGATTTCGTACTAGTTTTTAAAATTTTCATATAACTAGTTCGTATTCTTCATATGGTAGAGTTTTTCAAACATACTATATTTTCAAACTTATTTTTGAAAACCCCTACCCATTAAAGGGCGGTTGGTTGGGCGACCATGCCTTATATGCTTATTATTGAAAATCCATTTAAAACATGTGCATGAAATGGGTGTTAGGAAATATGAGTTATACACTTGATCTTATTGTGTTTTCAATTGATATCATTGTATCTTTTTAATTGTTATCACTATTGACATTCTTTTTATATACTCATATATGTTTATATATATGTATACTTACACTTCAAATAGTATCAATTTCGATTGATATTTAATTTCTCATACATATATTTATGATTTATTTGTGCTTACTATATCTCTATATCTTTGAGCACAAATTTTGGTTATGTTAAGCTTGATTCCTTAAATGACTATTATATTTCAATTAATTATTTTTCAATTGGTATCTTATACAAGCTTATGCATCATTTTATTTGGTATTTCATAAAGGGGAGAAAATTCATATTTCACCTTTCAATTGGTTTTGTTATTCTACTCCCATACTTGTTGAAAAATGATTGAAAAAATGATATTGATTTTTTATTTGGTATCATACGCTCCTAATAAAAATCACTTTCAATATGTTAAAGATTGGTTTATATTTTTCAAATTTGTATCAAAAATGTAAAATATTTTCAATTGGTACTAATTTTTACAAATTGGTATCAAGATTACCTATATGTTTACATCTTTCTATTGATATCAAAATTTTGGTTGATTTCTCTGAAAATGTTTTATGTACTTTCAATTGGTATGTACTTTAAATTGGTACTTTCAATTGATTTCTTTAAGTTTAGTTTCAATGTTTTATTTACTTCCAATTGGTATTCTTCAAAAAAATTTGTTGATTTACCTATTTGTTTATTTTCAATTGGTATCATGATGCACTAAATTGATATATTTTTTTAATTAGTATCATAATGTTTTGTTTTGATTTCACCCCTTGTTGATTTTTGTTTCGGACAAAAAGGAGGAGAACTTTGTTTTATTGTTTTCTTTCACCCCTTTATTGATGGTTGACAAAAAGGGGGAGAAGTATTTGAGTTTATATGCATGTTTATCAAAGTTTGTTTTGTTTCATATTGATATCAAGAAAGTTTGTTTTATGTTTTGTTGATATTGGTATCAAGAGCATGGATATTAGTATCAAGAACATATTTTGTTGTTTTGTTTTTGTTGATATCAAGAACTTTTTTATTAAAATTTTATTGTTAGTATCAAGAGCTTTTATTGATTATCTTTCAATTGGTATAAAGAGCTTTTATTAAAAGTTTTATTATTGGTATCAAGAGTTTCTATTGATTAGATTTCAATTGAAATTTTTATTGATATCAAGAGCAATTATTTAAGGAACATGTTTATTTTAAGTTTATATTTTCAATTGGTATTTAAGAACATGTTTATTTTAAAAAGAAGGAAAATTAATTTATTTTAAAATTTTGGTATCAAGAGCATGTTCATTTCATTGTTTTATGCATGTTTATGCATATTCATGTTTAACATTCATTGCATATCTTATTGTTTATTGCTATGCATGAGTTAAGGGGGAGCTTCCTTGAAGCATAACTTTAATCCATGCATATATATCTCCATGAGTTTTGTCATCATCAAAAAGGGGGAGATTGTTGGCCCAGAGGCCTTCCACTCTAGTTTTGATGGTGATTAACTCATTTAGTTATAGTTTACTAATAATCTTGTGATATTTAGTTTCAGATATTTAATCAAGATATTAGTAGGTGATTAGTTTCAACAAAGGTATTTTGGAGCTTTCACATGGTGATTCAAGAGCCCGAGCGTCAAGTTCATATCTAGCACTCGTTTGAAGTCAAGCTCGGTGGATCACGTTTTGATCGAGTCAACTTGGAGACAACGCTCTACAAGAAGACTTCGGTACAATGTTTAGTTTATGGTTTAGATCCCTTGTTAAAGATTAGATAGTGTGGTATGCTCAAGTTCACAGCACACATGTTTCATGTTTTGATTTTCAGTTTTTAGTTTAACCGATCTTAGTTTTCATGAATAGATAGTATCAAAACAAGTTTACATGATTTTATGTATATTAGATTTATTCTATATACATCTATACTTCAACTATTTAAACAAACTTAGTTTGATAGTCTATTTCATGAGTTGGAGTTTTGGTATTTTAACAAAACGTATTTTTGGATTTTATGTCAAAAATATTGATATATATCTATTTCATGTATATTGGATTATATCCATATACAACATGCTTCAAAGTTGTTTCAATATCATATTTTTGTAGTTGGATGAGTTTTAGACAAAACGGTTTTCCATTTCAAAAATTTAAGTTTTGAAAATACGGATTTTGGTTTTCGGCAAAATTTGTAAGACACAAAAATAGTTCAAATGTTTGTAACATGATTTGATTTTACTCAAACATGTTTGTATATCAAAGTATAACACTGAAACTATTTTTATAGATTTTTTGAGATTTTAAGGGATTTTATTTAGTCAAAAGCCAAACTTTTAATCCCCATAAATCCTTGTTCTGGCTTCTGCCGGTCGACCGGGCCGGTCGACCGAGCTAGGAGTCGGTCGACCGAGGCGGTCGACCGACGTGCACAAACGTGCACGCCAGGTTTGGCTGGAGGGCGGTCGACCGACCCGGTCGACCGCCAGAGAGCTTCTGCTCTCTGGAAAGCCCAGGTCGACCGGGTCGGTCGACCGGCAGAGAGCTCTGCTCTCTGTTCCAGGCCACGGTCGACCGGGCCAGTCGACCGCTGCCCCAACGGTCAGAAATTTGACCGTTGACGGTCGACCGGGCCGGTCGACCGACAGCCGTCCAGGCTGCTGACTGGACCCCAGCAGCTAGTTTTCTTTTGGCCTATAAATTGGGGGATCTATGGACTGTTTTAACTAAGTTTTTAAGAGAGAAAAATTTACATTCTAAAGAGTATTTTGAGCAAAAGATTTTGGGTTCAAAGTTCTTATTCTTTATTTGTTTTTAAGGTGTTGGAAATTCAAAGAAAATATAGTCTTTTGGGAATTAGTTTTTGGTTTAAAATTTCTATATCTATTTGGAGTTTTTCCCAAGCATTTTTCTTTGTTCCAAATACTTTATTTTCCACACTTGAGCTTATCATTCTATCCTATCTATTAGGATCTTTGTTTTTGTAGGAAAAGAATTGATTTGTGGTCTTTGTGATCACCAAGTTGTAAACTTCCATTTATTGTGATATCCCTCTAGTGAGAGGTGATTGAGTTATTATCCCTCAAGTGTGAGGAGATAGTGAAAGTGGTATTTGGCTCCCTCTAGTGAGATGTGGAGATTGTGTTTAGCTCCCTCTAGTGAGAGGTGGAGATTGTGTTGGAATCCCTCAAGTGTGAGGTGATTGATTTGTGTTGGCTAAGTGCCTACCCCTCTTGTGTGAGGTGGATTGTGTGTTGTTTGTGCATTGCCTCTGTGAGAGGTTGTATTCGGTTGAGAGAGGAGTTGTGTACTCCAAATTGTAATTGCCCCAAATCCTCATTGGAGGTTTTCCTGTGTGGGAAGTCCTGTGTGGACGAGTTAGTGGAAATCTTTCTGTGTGAAGGCGGGGACGTAGAGCTGTGTGCTCGAACCTCGAAACATATCCGTGTGTTTGCGATTGATCCACTTTCTCTAACTCTCTCTCTCTCTCTTACATTGTGCCTTGCATCATTCATTTTGTCATATCATACTTATATGCTTGGTTGTGTTTGTTTGTGTGCCTCACTTGTGTTTAACCACGAGAGCATCATATAGCACCTCAACTCTTATTTAGAGGAATCAAGAGGAGTTAGTCCAGAGCCCTTCACCGAGAATTCGGCTACACTCATTGGTTACACTAAGTGTGTTGCAATTAAGCTTTAAATTCCGCATTATTGTTCATAGATTAACCGTACACCTATTCATCCCCCTCTTGGTGTACTTTCAGATCTATTGTCTCGATTATTCCTGTTATTACTATTACTTTCAGTTCTCAATACTGCCAATCATATGGTTCTTATTGTTTCAATATCCTACTTGTACTGTTACTGCATTTTCATATTCTCTCTCTTACTGTTCTTTTTCCTTCGTGTACTCTTGCTAGTCCGCTTCTGACGGACTTTTATTATTTTTCAGTATCTAGATTAGAAAGCTGGTATAGAGAGTTGATCGTAAAACATATTCTGGTTTAGTTGTTCTCAAGTGAGTTTAGTTTCTTTTCTTGACTTGTCTTATTCAGATATGGTGGATGATATTGCTTATATTTCAATATTTCATATATGTGCTTTTATCCCTGCGCTTGATTGCATATGCATATATGTGTGTTATCTTGCTTGTTATTGATAGCCTAAGGTACTCATGAAAGAGATTTCACTCTTCATGAGTATCTGCTGGCCATGATCACGTACCCGTATTCTGTATTTTGAGAAGTAGGGCGTGACATAATGCCCATCTGAACCGATCCTAATGTGGTGTCTACTTCTACTAACGGTGTTGACCCTATGGAAGAGTAACAATCGCAATGTATTCTGATTTTTTTCACTTTAAGTTTAATTATATACTGAATTTTTCAATGTAACGCAGTAATAACGTACGATTGCTCTTACTTATGTCTGGAGATGATCTAGTTGCATACATGTACTTTATTTCTAAAGATGAGCTACATGCATATATTGTATGACCTCTTAACTTTATATTTTGTGTACTTTATTTTCTGTGTTGACTTACATATATCTATTATACTATTGTCTAACTTTATATCTGAGTTTATAATTATTAAACATAGGTCTTCTAAATGGCAGCATCATCCTCCAGCTAGTCCAGGAGGAAAACTAGGCAGGTTGGCTCGATCCAGATTGACGGAGATGGTTGCCTGTTTGGACCTCACTACGACGCACCCTCAGATCGCATTAGTCATCATGTCTGCCATTGTGACGAGGTCTTCCCAGCCCTGACTTGGCCTGACCACAAGAACTCAGGAAGAGTTGAAGCATTATATCATGAGTTGGTTGTAAGTTGTGTTATGCTTTATTGAGATTTTATGCTTATATTTATACTTTATTAAGATTTTAATCTAACTGACATTGTGTTATATGCAGGGCAATTTTTTACTGCCGGCTTGGAATGACATGGAGGATATTCGAAGGAAGTTCCGTAAGTGGTTTAACAACAATGCCAGGAAGAAGTGGAGCGACAACAAAAATCATTTCCTGCATCGTATCTTTGATCGCTGTCAGGGGTCCAAAGATGATGCTACTGCATTGCAGCCAGACAGAGTCAACAGTGAGACTTAGATGAACCTTTTATCAACATATGAAAGGAACAGTCAGGACGGCGGGAGTGGATTAGTGAAATAAAAAATTATGAATTTTTTATAAATTATTATACCTGAAAATTACTGACTTGTTTATTTTTAAATTTGTAGTCAAAGAGGAAAAAATGTAAAACCTCTCGCGCTACAAATGACTTACCCCATAGGATGGGTAGAGACGCTCTTTCTGTGTGAAGGGTAAATCTATAAGTATAAATTTATATTCATTTGGTTTTATAGCATATTTGCTTTTTAAGTTAATTTAATTTTTTTTAATTTCTTGCATTTCTAATAGATAGAGGCCCGAGGGAGGGAGCTGAACGCAAAGGAGATGTAGAACAAAGAATTCCTGAAGATGGATGTGTTCGATGCTCCTGAGGGTGAGCTTCCTATGCCCCGCACCCGAGGCATAGACATTCTCCGACGACGATATGTCTATTGGTGTAAGTATTAAAAAATTAGTTTATATATTCTTACATTTTTATAAAAATGATAGATATCTAATTGTATTTTTAATATCTTTGTTAATTTTTAGCTCTAGGTCGAGAGGAATTATGATGCGGCGGTAGCAGATGGCAGCGACTAGAGCACCACTAGTACACGAGCGACCCTCGAGATATTTGTTGGCCCAAAGGCTTTCCACCCTAGTTTTGATGATGATTAACTCATGTAGTTATGTTTACTAATAATCTTGTGTTGTTTAAGTTTCAGATTATTAACCAAGATATTAGTTGGTGATTAGCTTCAACAAGGTGTTTAGAAGCTTTTCATAGTGATTCTAGGGCCAAAGTTTAAGTTTCATAGAGTTTTCCCAAGTATTTTCTTTGTTGCTTGTTTTCAAAAACACCTTGATTTTCACACTTGAGCTATATCTCCTATCCTAATCTATTAGGATCATTTGTTTTGTGGAAAAAGAGAAAAGAAAAGAGAGATTGTTTGTGGTCTTTTGGAACCACTTGTTGTACACCCTTATTCTTATTGTATCCCTCTTTGGTAGAGGTGATCGGGTGATTGGTTTGCTCCCTCTAGTGAGAGGTGGAGATTTGGTGTAAACCTCTTCGGTAGAGGTGTTGTTGTGGTTGTTTGGCTACGGGCCTACCCCTCGTTGTGAGGTGGTTGTTTGAGAGAGGAGTTTGGTACTCCTAGAGTTGTAACAAATCCTCTTCGGTAGAGGTTCCCTCGGTGGGAGATAGTGGATTGGAAATCCTACACGGTGGTGTAGGCGGGGATGTAGAGCTAGGGGCTCGAACCTCGAAATATATCCGTGTGTTTGCGTTTGATCCAATATCTCTCAACTCTCTCTCTCATTTATTTGTGCAAAGCATCATTCATAACATCATATCATATTTGCTTGTGTTGAGCATAATTCATATCATACATATCTATTTGCTTGTGTTGCCTTGCATATATTCATATTGCTATTCATCCTTATTTTCTTGGCTTGCTTGTGTGTGTGCCTAACTTATACTTAACCAACAAGAGCTTCACATAGCACCTCAACCCATTCAAGGGGAATCAAGAGGAGTTAGTCCAGAGCCCTTCACGGGAATTCGGCTACACTTGTTGTGTTGTATTAAGTTTGTGCAAGATTTGCATTAGCTTCCGCATTTAGCGCACTTAGTTTTGCATTTAGTTTTAGATTAGCACTAACATCTATTCACCCCCCCCTCTAGGTATTTTTCAATATTTGGATGTGTCTCGAGGCTCAGGCTGCACGTGAATGTTCTCAGAGTCACCAGGCCAGTTAGGAGGGACCCCTAAACCGCCCAGCTTGAGTAGCAGGTTGAGGCCATGGGCAGCAGTCGGAGGCCGACTGACAGAAGATCGCCAGTTTGGAGGCTGCTCAGAGAGAGATGCAGTTGTTCATAGCCCAGTTTACTGCGAGTTAACAAAGCACAGGCAACCTAACAGCGGGGGTGATAATACTAGTGACGGAGACAACAACGAGGCTTAGGTGAGAAATTGTGCCAGTTATATTACTTGTATTGATATGACATTTGTAAAATTTGGTATTGTTTGATGACATTTGGTGTTGTTTATGAAATTTGCTGTTGTTAGGTGACATCTGTATATAATTGTGATATTTGGTGTTATTTGGTGACATTTGGTGTTGTTTGTTGATATATTGGTGATACTGATGAAAATTTGGTTTGGTATATTTGGTATATACTGGTGATATATTTGTGATGTATTTGGTATATATTGGTAATATATTTAGTTTGATGTTGTATATGTGATATTGAAATGCATGGGGGTGGTGTACTGTAGGTCTGCAGGTTGTGTGCTGCAAATTTTTAAAAAAAATATCAACAAAAGACGTCGAATTTTATTTTCGACACAATTTGTGACCCATAATTGCGTTGAAACTTACTTATTCTACGCAAGTTGCTAACACAGATTATATTTTTATATCAAAAATTTTCAAAATGTCCATAATTAAAGAATCAGATCACTGATTGCATCAAAAATATTATTTTTTGACGCAATTATCGGATACCAGCGTATTTTTAAAGCAAATATTTTCACATTTTGTGCAGGTATGGAAGCTGACAAATTGCGTAGAAAATTTAAGTTTTCGACGCAAAATGTGTTGCGTCGATTTTCACAAATTTGATGCAATTAGTAGCCACATTATATTTTTATACCAAAGATTTTCAAATTTTGTGCAGAAATGAAAGCTGACAGTTTATGTCAAAACGCATTTTCGACGCAAATTGTAAAATTAAAAAGAATTTTCGCTGCAAAGTTTAATTATTGCGTCAAAAATTCGACACAATATTTAAAATATGCAAAATATGAAAACAACTTGCGTCATATTTTTGACGCAATATGCGTCGAATATTCAACGCAAAATTTGCGTCGAGGTCTTTTGCGTCACATTTTTCCGACGCGAAATTTCGACGCTATAAGTAAAAATTCGACACTATGTCTGGTTTCGATGCAATTTGACAGACTTTCTAGTAGTGACTTGTAAAGCATCCTCAGAACATTGGGGCTCAACACTGGTAGTGAACAATAGATAGTAAAAGGAAGGAGAATATCTTTCCGGAGCTCTAATCGTCCTGGTTGATCACCTCAACTCACTTTGGGGGTCAGAGGCTCTACTCGGAGTTGCTCATTCCCTTTCAGAATGCTCTCAACCTTCTTCACAGGAACATCATTAAGTTCGATGAACTCCGAGTTCGCAACATCCTATTGTTCCGGAGTGCTCCGAGGGGCCACTCTGGTATCTTTCTCCAAACTGCTCCTCTCCATCAGCAAGTCCTTGTACATCTTCTTCTCATTGAATACACATCCTTATGCCTACGGATCTTTTGATTTTCTGAATCTCAAAACCGATAGTTGTACCGCTTGTTATGTACCTAATGAAGATGCATCTTTTCGACTTCGGAGCCAACTTACTCCTGCGATACAGCTCCACATGGACATATGAGATACAACCAAAATACACATGTGGTTCAGGTTTACCTCTTTGTCGGTTCATGCTTCCTTCAGAATCTCACAGTTCAGGGACACTAATGGCCCTCTATTAATCAGATACATCGTTGTGTTAACTACATCTGCCCAGAATTATTTGGGCAATCTCAAATATATCCTCATGCTCCTAGCTCACTCCAATATGGTCATGTTCATGCGCTCAGCTACCCCCATTCTGATGAGGGTTTTCCGAAACCATCTTCACTCATCTGATTTTTTGATTCATGTAGAACTCTTCAAATCTGCCATCACAGTATTTACCCCCATTGTTTGGGTTCAAGCACTTAAGCTTCAGATATGTTTTATTCTCAACTTGGGTTAATCACTTCTTGACACATCAAACACATTTGATTTGAGCTATAAGAAATAAATTCAGACTTTTTTACTTGAATCATCAATAAAGATCAAAAAATACAATGAGCCACTAAAAGAAGGAACTGAAGCCTTACCCCACACATCGGTGTGAACTAACTCCAACTTTTTTACCTTAAGAGTATTTCTTACTTTTGAGAAACTTTCTTCTGCTTCCCGAAGACGTAGTCTTCATAGAAATCTAAATTCATAGATTTCAACGCCGATAGCTTATCCTTTGAGAGCATATAGCCTTTATTCCCTTCTTGCTTATATGCTCAAATCTCTGATGTCACACTCTGGCATCCAACTCTAATGATGCAACTGAAATTGATGCAGTAGAGCCTGACGTCATGTAAAGAGTACCTTCCTGCTTGTCGTGTGCTACTACTAAGGCGCCCTTGGTGATCTTACATACATCATCGTCGAATGTAGTCTTCATCCCGACATCCGCAGATGTCCAATAGAGATTAGATTTCTCTTCAGCTTCCGTACATGCCTAATGTTCTTTAATTTCAATATCGATCCATTTGAGAGGTTAACCATCTCATCATCTTTCCCGACAATGTTGCAGGGTTCATCATCTCCGAGATACACTTTTCCAAGTTCACTTTCACATAATCTTGAAAGATTTCGTGTCGAAAAGTGGCGTGAAAAGAGACGCTCGAATTAATCACCTATGATTCGCTGGAACTAGGGGTGAGCAGAGTTCGGTTATAACCGAACTAACCGACCAAAAATCGAAACCCGAACCCGAACCGAACCGAACCACTCTAGTTCGGTTCAGTTTTGGTTTTGTGTTCCAAAACCGAGCTCAACCGAACCGAACCGAATCTCTCACCCTATATATCACCCCACCCAAATTCAATTTAGTGAATCATATAGTTCATAACAAAAACTAGTGAAAACTTATCTCATTACTTCTAACAATACCATCTTTTTTATGTTGAATATGTGAAAGTTATATTAAGTACACCATCAAATTAAGAATAATATTTATATTAATATAGTTCTTTTTTTTCATTCTTGCCATTAAAAGTTAGTAATAATTATGTGAGTTTTGATATAAGAGCCCAAATATAGCGTAAAAGTTTTAAAATATGAAAATTTTAATTCACATTAAGGTTAGGGTCTATTTCTTATTTCTAATTTGGGTATTGAATATTTGAGATTAGAATATTAAAGAATGATAATATAATGGTGATTAAAAATATAAGAAATGATGGAAAAATATCCTAACCAAAAAAACCGAAAAACCGAACCGAACTGAGTCGGTTCGGTTCGGTTCGGTTGCTAAGTCTAATCGATTCGGTTCGGTTTTACAAAAATTAGCAAAAATCGAACCGAACCGACCGATGCTCACCCCTAGCTGGAACCAGTCAAAGAGAGAATTAAAGCATCGAATTCATCACTGTTCGTGACATACGCGAAGTCCTTTTCTTTGCCTTTGCCTTCTTCATCTTTCTTTTGCTTGTAGTCCTTTTGAAATGACCATTTTCATCACACGGCCAATATTTGGCTCCCCTTGACTCAGAATTTCCTCTTCCTGATTTAGACTTAGATTTGTTATTCTTTTTCTTTTCTCTATTCATCGATCTTTCTTTCCTCTTAACACTCAGGGCACTCCTTGATGTCTTCGTCGCACCCAATGACTTCCTTTATATCTTTTTACTGAGAAGAACACCCACTACATCATCAAACTTCAAGGTTCCTTTCCCACAGGAATTGCCCACCGCTATCACGAGACTATCTCAGGCCTCTGGTAGAGTGAACAATAGAACCAGTGCCAGGATTACATCATCAAAATTGATCTCAACATATTTCAACTAGCTCGTTAGCGTGCTGAATTCATTGAGATGCTCAACAACGCTTCCACGGTCTGTCATCTTCAGGTTGAACAACGTCTCCATCTTTTCGAGGGCTTCTTGTACATCTTTTTGAGGGCCGCCATCAAGTCTTGTGCCATCTTCTCCGTGGAGACGTTGAATGCAACCATCGATGTCAGGGATAATCGATTCGAACTTAGGGTTTTTCGATCTAAAATATCTCACTCGCCGTCAGACATCTCCTTCAGCTTTTGGGCCTTTCTCTGAGAGAAAGATAGAGACTTTCTGGTACAGGTAGTCTTCGATCTGCATCTTCCAGAATTCAATGTTCACGCTGGTGAATCTTTTGACTTTGATCTTTCCTTTATCTGTCATTACGAACCTTTCTTTGATACTAGTTGTAGGATAACGGCAACGCGACAAAAGAAGACAGAGGCAAAATCAGATGCAATCAAAGACGCCAGAATTTACATAGAAAATCCAAATTGGGAAAAACAATGGAGCTGCATACAAATTCACTATTTTTAGAAAAATTTCAGAAGAGAAAAGAGAGAACCTCACAACCGCTTTATACAGTGGCACTCGATTATCAACGAGTTCACACTCTTTCACACACACGACCCTAATGACGACGCATCCCCTAATTATAGAGATAACTAGGGTTACAAATTATGAAATCAGTAAACTGCCCTTGACTTGTTCAACAAGTTTCGCTGGCAAAGAAGCTTCTAAGCTGAACCGGGTCGCTTCCAGACTAGACCGCTTCCACTAAGTATCTCGGGTAAGCTACTCTGCACTGTCACTACGGAGTGCTCCTCCGACTAGATACTTCAGAGTGAACTTTCGCTCCGGACACTCCATCACTCCGGAGGCTATTGCTCCGGAGACTTCGCCGCATCGGATGCCCCTTTTCACTCTGATCTTGTCGTCAACTGAAATTTCGAACTCGTCCAAATGTTGTGACCCGGAGTCATCCAAGGTCATGGCCCGGAGTGCTTTGATCTCGCTCCAAGATTTCAACTCCCACGGTAACACTCCGTCAAGGCAATAATTAGACCCCTACAACTTAACAACCCTCATCAACCTTGGCTCTATTAATTTAGATTGTTTCCCCTGACAAAGGACCTTTTTCTTTGTGAAGCTACTTAGCCTTAATCTTTTGTTAATACAAAGTGGGCGTGTCCATAAATTGCAAGAGAAAATGGGTTAGTTCACATGTCAGTGAAGGTTGCCCCTTTGCATGCATGTTGTAATGCACCGAAAAGTGTAAGTAGCAATCAATCACTTTCGTTAGGATCTTTCACCTCACCATGCAAAATATGAATGTCGCATCATTTGATTCCATTTGTTTGCGTGATTATGATCGCCTAACAACTTTATGTGCATGCATTGCTTGTAGGGTTTTATGATGCCTTCTATGATCCAAAAACATTGGCCGATAGCATAGAAATAGTGCGGATACACAGGCCTTATGATACTTTCAGATAGACTTATAGAGACATCGCAACGAGGATCATAGGACGGATACAGACGGGTGGGGTAACACTCAGTGAGAAGAGATGCAAGATACGATCAATGACAGTGACACAAATGAGATCTGATCAGCGCCTTCTTGGACCCCTGAGTTTTTGCTTTTTAGGTCAACCGTAAAACCGGACTCTGACTTTCATGTGTATTTTTTTATTCAGGGCTGGTCAAAATTTACTTTTGTCCTTATTTTTCTCCCTCACCTATGTGAGGTTCGAAACTCTATTATTCAAGAGAATTTTATGATGTTATCTTATATATTTATAGAGTTGTTTTCATAAAAATTTATTAATGAAACGCATAGGCCTTTTCAAGCTTAACCGTTTACTCTAAAAAAAATATATATCATAGAAGTAGTGTTCAATCAACCATAGCGTTTAACATTACCGTATTAGAGATCCCATTCGTGATTTCACATTATTCAGTACCATTAGTTCGCCTTCTTGAATGGCTAATGTGCTGTTTCTCTATCTAAAGAACAATATTCTATGTTAGAATAATATTTACTAAGCTTAATAAGGGGAAGGAAGAAACTAAAAAAGTTGAAAGAATCGCCTACAAGACTATCTGAAAATACAAGATGCAAGTCCTGCTAAGTTCATATTTGCACCACCCATAGCGAAGTCACTTACTTCTGGCGAGGATCCCGATATGATTGTCACTTCACCGATAATTTTCTTTCATTGAAAAGGAAAACCGATCAAATCCCTGTTTCTTTATCCTTAATTAATCCCCATTATGCATTAATCAGTTTCCAATCATTAATTCTACTTTCTTAATTTCTCATAGATTCTTATTTGCTTCACTCATTCTTGTTAGAACCTCGCCGAAGATTCAACGCGCACGTTGCCCACGAGATTCACAGCTAAGCTACAAGATTACTCACACGAATTGAAGCTGCAAAAACTTTTTGGCTTACTTTTCATTGTATAATTCTCTGCTTTTAAAGACAACTAAAAGGAGAACAAAATGGAAAGAAAAGACTGCCTTCAATCAGGCCAATCACACAAGATAACTAACCTAAACATGGTATGCTAAAAATACTGTACATGTGCTAAATTACTGGCAAGATTAATTTAGCACGTTTGCTAAATTAGTGGCAAGATTAATTTAGCACGTTTGCTAAATTAGTGGCAAGGATTTGTGGCACGTTTTGCTAAATTAGTGGCATGCAAGGATTATTTCCTTCAATCTCCTCCTAAGCCTTGTCGTGCACCTTCAGCCACATTAATCATGCCGATCTTTGAGCGAAATTCTTGAAATTTTGCCCTGCCCAATGACTTCGTCAGGATATCACTGAGTTGTTCTTCACTCCTGACGAACTGTACCTTGATTAGACCCTTTTCTTCGCATTTTCAGACCAGATGGTACTTTACCTCGATGTGCCTACTCTGTTCATGGAGAACCGGGTTCTTGATCAGGGCGATGGCTGACTTGTTGTCCACTTTAAGCAGAGGAGCGCTCGGCTTGGACCCCTGCATTTCTCCCAGCACTTGAGCGAGCCACAACGCCTGGCAGGTCGCATTTGCCGCAGCAATGTACTCCGATTCACAGCTGGATTGCGCCACAATCCGCTGCTTCTTCGACTGCCATGAAATTGGGCTTTCCGCAAGCATGAAGATGACTCCAGTTGTGCTCTTTCTAGCATCAACGTCTCCAGCAAAATCAGCATCGCTGAAACCTGTTAGCTGTGCTTGATTTCCCTTCTTCCTGCCGAACCAGAGCCCCCAGTTGCTTGTTCCCGCCACATAACGAAGAATCCGTTTCAACGCTGCAAGGTGATCCTCCTTTGGCTCCTCCAGAAAACGGCTAACATATCCGACTGAGAACGCAAGATCAGGGCGGGTATTCACCAGATACCTTAAGCTCCCAATGAAACTCCTGTATGTTGTAGCGTCCACCGGTGACTCCGTGCTCTGCTTGCTTAGTTTCAGCCGCGCCTCCATGGGTGTTTGGCAAGGATTGCATCCTGCCATGCCGCTTCTCTCCAAGATCTTCGCGGCGTATGCTCCTTGACTGAGCGAGATGCCGCTTGCGCTCTGTTTCACCTCGATCCCGAGGTAGTAGTGAAGTAGGCCGAGGTCGCTCATCTTGAATGCCGCCGCAATCTCGTTCTTGAACACCCTGAGGTCATCGCGATCCGTTCCAGTGATGACAAGATCATCGACGTAGACTCCGACCACCAGTTTCGCGTCGTTGTTCTGCCTGATGTAGACGGCGTGCTCCGACTCGCTCCTCCTGAAACCGAGCGACAACAGAGTGTCGTCGAGCTTCGTGTACCAGGCGCGTGGCGCCTGGTGTAGCCCGTACAGCGCCTTCCGCAGCCTGAACACCTTGTGTTCCTTGCCGAAGACGATGAAACCTGCTGGTTGCTGGACGTAGACCTCCTCCTGTAGGTTGCCGTTCAAGAACGCTGACTTGACGTCCATGTGGTGCACCTCCCACCCTTCGTGCGCCGCGAGGGCGATGAGGAGGCGCACCGAGTCCAGCCTGGCTACCGGCGCGAAGACTTCGTCGTAGTCGATGCCGTGCCGCTGTGCATAGCCCTTCACCACGAGACGCGCCTTATGCTTGGACACCGCCCCGTGTTCGTCCTGCTTTACCTTAAAAACCCACTTGACTCCAATCGCCTTGCGCCCAGGCGGAAGATCGGTGAGGTACCATGTGTCGTTTTCTTCGATGGCCTCTATTTCTTCAATCATTGCTTTCCGCCAGCTCGGGCTGCGCTCCGCCTCAGTGAACGAAGAAGGCTCGTCATAGCTTGTTGCAAGCGGCTCCTATGCCAGCAGGGCGCGTTGTGCGAAGCCACGCGGTGGGGCCGGCCCGATGATGTCGTTGACACTACGGAACCGGAGCGGTGCGTCGTAGTCATGGTCCGCATCCAGGTTCTCGTCGTCAAACTCATCGTGTTGCTCCGCTACGTTGTCAGGCCCCCCCGGAGTCTGGTGTGTTGGCGCCTCTTCTGTATCGACAGCCGTCGGAGTCGCCTGGCCCGTGGTGGCGTATTCGATCGTGAAGACGTCATCACCGCCACTCGGCTCTCCATCGTCGTCGCCGGCACCCCAGTCCCACTGGGCCTGCTCGTCGAATGCCACGTCGCGTGTCACATGGACACGCTTCGTGACAGGATCGTAAGCACGGTAGGCCTTGGAGCCGCGCTCGTAGCCGACGAAGATCATCTTGCGCCCCCGATCTTCGAGTTTCTTCAGATGCGGCGTCGTGTTGCGGACGTACACGATGCATCCAAACGTCTTGAGGTGATGAACCGCCGGCTTCTTCCCGTGCCACGCCTCAAACGGCGTCATGCTGTCCACGCTCTTCGTCGGGCACCTGTTGAGCACATATACTGCAGTGCTTACCGCCTCGCCCCAGAACCATCCGGGCAATCCTTTCGCCTTGAGCATGCTTCTTGCCGTTGCCATCACCGTGCCGTTTCGACGCTCGACGACGCCATTCTGTTGTGGGCTGTACGGCGCGGTGTGTTGGCGATGGACTCCTTCGGCTGCGCAGTACTCCGCGAACTCGGCTGCGGTGAATTCGCCGCCCCGATCAGTGCGGAGCGCCTTCAGCTTGAGCCCGGACTCGCCTTCCGCTCGAGCTTGGATCTCCTTGATTTCGGCCGCTGCACGATCCTTTGAAGGAATCACGGCTAGCCACATGTATCTGCTGAGATCTTCCACCAGGAGCAAGAAGTACTTGTTTCCCCTTGGTGTTGCCGGCGCAATTGGGCCGCACAGGTCACCGTGTACCAGCTCAAGACACTGCTTTGCCCGGAATTCTGCCTGAGCCGGGAACGGGTTTCGCCGCTGCTTGCCGGCCTGGCACGCCTCGCACAGCTCCTCTACCTGCTCTATCACAGGCAAGCCGCGTACCAACTCCTCCCGAGCTAGCTTCCGGAGCGCTGCCATGTTGACGTGCCCGAACCGCTCGTGCCAGCGCCACGCCACCTCGTCGCCGCGACTGCGCACCGCCAAGCATCTTGTCTCTGCTATCTTGACGTGGAGGGTGTACAGTCTGTTGGCCGCCCGCTTCACCATTGCCAGCAGCCTTCCATCGGGTTCCCTGATCTGCATCACTCCATCTTTGATGTCAATCTTGTAGCCCCTTTCATCAAGCTGTCCTACGCTTACAATGTTCGTAGTTAGTCGAGGGATGAAATAGACACCGGAGAACGATCGGAGCTCGCCGTTCTTGCAGGAGAAAGCGATGGTCCCCCGGCCTTCTATCTGCGCCACGGAGTTATCGCCGAACCGCACGGTGCCGAGTACCGCCGTGTCCATCCTCGAGAATGCGGTCCTTGATCCGGACATGTGATTCGTCGCGCCAGTGTCCAGGACCCAGGACTCCGCCTCCCGATTCTTCTCTTCTCCGAGTTGAGTGAACACTTGCTGCTCCCAGATCTCGATCTGGGTGTGTGTCGTCGCCTCTGATTCGGAGCCGCCATGCCTCTGTTCCGCTCCCAACCCGACCGAAACAGACTGCGAGAGTGGAACATCAGTCAGTGGTGAGGTCGCCGGGGCTCCATCGGAAGATTGCACTTCAGATTTCGGTGGCGAGGAGATGGACGAGATTTTCGCGAGTAGGAGCGAGGCTTCTGCCTCATCTTGGACGGTATGGGCTTGCTCCTGTTTGGGCCTGGATCGGCATTCGCGCGCCCAGTGACCCATCTTCCCGCAACGCCGGCACTCGTCCCCAGTGGGTTTTGACTGCCCACCTGGTGATGAGTCTCCGCGTGCGCGCCCGCGTCCTCGTCTTCCTCCTCCGCGCCGTCCTGCTCTGCCTCTGCCACCGCTTGCACCGCCGCCGGAGTGGTTCTCCGTCTCGCGCTTCTTCCGTCGCGCGTCCCACTCTTCTTCCGTGAGGTACAGCTTTCCCTCATGTTGTAATGACGCCGGCGCTTCTTCGAACGCCTCCTCGGCCTCTTTCAAACGCCCGGTGAGATCGGCGACAGACATGGTCGAAATATCGAGCAATGTCTTAATCGCAATGGCGATCTGCTTGAACCGAGGTGGCAGGCTTCGGAGTATCTTTGCGACAACCTTGGCTTCCTCCACTTCTTCATCCATGGTGGCGAGTTGTGCCGCCATGTTGTTCAGGCGTAGCGCGAAGTCCTCGACAGTCTCGCCGTCCTCGAACGCGGCGAGATCGAACTTTCGGCGAAGCTGCTGCGCCGTTGACTTCTTCACTCGATCATCTCCAACCCTCAAGGTCGCGATCGTGTCCCAGGCCTCCTTTGCCGTCTCCTTCTTGGCGATCGTCGGAATCATCTCTGGTGGCACCGCGCTGCACAAGGCGTCCAGCGCCATCATCTCCTCTTGCGGATCGGCGCCATCCTCGATGACGGTCCACAACGCTCTCGCCTTCAACTTCACCTTCATCAGGAGGGCCCACTCTGAGTAATTGGTCTTGGTGAGGACAGGATACTTACTCCCACCGCTCACCTCACGAATCACCCGCTGGTACACCACACCATCTTTGGAGGCGCCGTCGTTGACCTTCTTCCCAGACATCTTCGATAGCCTCGCTCTGATACCACTTGTTAGAACCTCGCCGAAGATTCAACGCGCACGTTGCCAACGAGATTCACAGTTAAGCTACAAGATTACTCACACGAATTGAAGCTGCAAAAACTTTTTGGCTTACTTTTCATTGTATAATTCTCTGCTTTTAAAGACAACTAAAAGGAGAACAAAATGGAAAGAAAAGACTGTCTTCAATCAGGCCGATCACACAAGGTAACTAACCTAAACATGGTATGCTAAAAATACTGTACATGTGCTAAATTACTGGCAAGATTAATTTAGCACGTTTGCTAAATTAGTGGCAAGATTAATTTAGCACGTTTGCTAAATTAGTGGCAAGGATTTGTGACACGTTTTACTAAATTAGTGGCATGCAAGGATTATTTCCTTCAATTCTGTCGGCTATTATTGTTAGAAGAATCTACTTTATGTGCAAGAGTTTTGTCATTCACACACACCAGCAAGTAGCAACACAAGAGATCAATATGAAGAAAGATAAACTAGAGCCCTGAGATTCAAAGGATATGCATGGTGTCTTTTCGCATGTGACCTTTCGGCGTCTTCCATCTGTTTATGACTAATTATCGAAAACTTCAAATTATATCTTTTCTGCAAATTAAATGGGTCTGGTCCTTGCCCAATCAAGTTATGCAAGAAATGATACAGAGATTGATAATTGATGCACTATGAATAAACCTACTATATACAAAAGATCATGATATGAGGTATGACTAGAGATTCTCATGGAGCCAAGACATACAAAACAAACATAGATTCCTATTATATTGTGAGACTTTTGCTAAGCTAGCTAGGGAAGTAAGAGAATCCAATTTACAGCAAAAGACGCCAGGAAACTCAGGTGGTGTTTTGTCAAGAACTATTTTTGAGGGTAAAGTGGGTCCTTATCCCCAAATATAGTCAATTTAATAAACATGCAAAGTTGGGGGTGGTGGTTTTTGTTGGTGAATTGCTGGTGGAAAGATGCAAAATCACATGAATACATCAAAAATATTGTCAGAGTATAACAAGCTAAGGCGGCTTTCGATGTTTGTGGATCATAAAGTGAGAGCGTCAGAAAACCACCAAAGAAGGAATCCTTCCCCCAACGGTTATGTCAAGAACTTATTCTTCGTAGTTTTCTTGAAAGCTCGCACTGTTAGAGTAACATATATCAGTACAAAACCTACAGTATCTTTCTGGGTGATTGGGTAAGCTAACCTAACCTCAGTTATAATCGCCATGCACGGCTAAAATTGTCTTGGATGCTTGCAAGTCCAACATCTACTCCATTTGAGGCAAAGTAGATTGGCTTTTGGTAATTAAGGAAATTTAATTGGTAGACTTAGCATCCATCTCCTTTTGACTCTTCCCTAAACCAAAACTGAGATTCTTTACCATAAAATTAAGCGGGGAATCCATAATTAGATTTTTGATAAGTTAATGTTCAGCGTAAAACATAACCATGCTGATTAACCTTTTATTTCTCATCTGAAATCTGCTCAATGTATGCATGGGGCCTACTGAAATTTTGTGTGTGGGTGGGTGGGTTGGGGTGTGGGTGGGTTGTTGAGCCTCTGCGTGACTCCGTCCCTAGCCACTTGTGGCATGCAGTGTTTCATTTGGACTGGCATAATCTTTCTACTGCTTTTCTCATTACATGGCGATAGACTTTTCTTCTATACATCCAGAATATGTTTATTATGTCCAGCTTGATAGTTTTTGATAGAATAAAGTTGCCCACAACTAGAAAATACTTCTGAACACTATTTTGAACTCGTGATACCTTTACTTTATGGAACTAGTGACCACGCATATCATACACAGGCACCACCTACGACAGCTCAAGTCCCTCTTTCCTGTCAAGTTGCAATGTTCCAAATAAAACGGATGCATCAAACTAGAGTCTGATCGCAAAATTATATCTACCTGTGAAAATATAAGCTAGATTTTAAAACATAGGGCCCAGGAGAAAGAGACTGATCATCATTCATGTCCTAAACAGCGACAAGCATATGCTTTGGTGCTGGCAGTCTGATATTGTGTATTGCACTGAGTTGGAGCAAGTAGACAGTTCTTGCATGGAAGCCGATCGCACTGTCAAATTCGTGTCCCTCGTATAATTTAACTTGGCATTATTACTGTTTATCGTAATTGCTGTGTCAACTCGTCTTCAATGAAACTTCCTGGTTTAGTTGCAGAGAAAGTAGTGATGATGCTTGCTTGGTCCCATCATATGAAGGCATATCAACAAAGTACAGAGAAAAGAAACTGCATGGAGTAATTCATGGAGAATAATTGTGCGGCTCTTTCCAACCAATGAACCTAAAATTAAGAGAATGTGCCTTCAAAACAAACAAGAATTAGAAAAAGGAAAGAAAAAGAGGAGAAAAAGGAAAAAAGCACATCTGTAGTAGTTGGAGCGCAGCAACTCAAAAGGTTCGAGGAATAAAGAGCTATTCGAGCAAGAACTGGACCGAAATTAAGAGCGGCACTTGATACCCAAAGCTTGAGTTTTGCTCTTTTTGTTTGCTTTTTCTTATAAAGATGGAGACAAGACAGATAATGTGATGAGTATGCTCTCAAACATCTTCTTAAAGAATCTTATATTTGTAGACCATTATTTGGTTATTATTTTAAGCTTTACTTTAGACTCTCATTTCTACTTTTATTTTAAGCTTTACCTTTTTTTTGTGTGTTGGTTATTATTTTATGTGTTTGATTATTATTTTAAGTAGATAACATAGTAATATCTACTTTTTTTGGTCTTACCCAAAAAAAAAAAAAAAATTAAGAACAACAAATCCTTTCTAGATTACATGGATTTTTTACTTTTCTTAAATAGTTCTATCTACTAAACACACAATTTTACTTGATATCGCATTAGTCCAAAGTATAACCATGAATCCTGTCTTATATAAATTTTGTTCATGAGCAATTTAATAATCGTCTCTTTTATAAATTTCTGTAATGCTCAAAAAATCACAATGAAATGCTAACTAATATAGAAAGTCACTGTGGCCCCATTCGGAAGCTTGAATAAGCTTATACTCATTTTTTATATAACGCTTTATGTCTCCTCGGCGTAACAACAAATGACTACAGTGGCATCTTATACTTAATCTTGTTTAGGTTTGATGTTTTGGCATATAATAGCGATTTTAGGAATAAGTAGAGACTATAAAAAAATGCCATAGCTACTTCCTACTTTCATTTGGTATGACTTATGCTCAAAATCTTAGATATAACATCTTTTTGGTATAAGAGTTGACATAAACTAATTAATTAATATCAATGCTCAAGATGTTTAACAAGTAGAAGAAGAATAAAAAGTGCATATATATGAACTGTTACTCTAGCGTAATAATGTATAAGTTTATTAATGAAGATGATAGTGATACATATGATTAGATAAGATAACAAACCACCACGTATTGTTAAGTAGTTATATTTAGAATATACAAGAGTATCTTATAAAAGCTTGTGAAGGTGTCTACGCACAACGTTTACCTCACGCAAGCAACCAGCACCATTGCTACCCTATTGGAATATAACCTTGAAAAGATGTAAATTTGTCAAATGCAAGGCACTATGCTTGAATGATACTGATCGATGCATGTTTGTTGTATATAGAACAAAACCGAATCGACTTTGCACCAACTTTTGCCCTTTACTCCTTTAATTGAGTGATCCATGTCCTAAGAGAGAATTGGGAACAATTGAGATAGAGTCAGTTCAAATATAGCCATCACTGAAGTGAAGTCTGTAATCTCAAATTTTGACTATATGACGTGTTTGGTTGCAAGGAAGTGGGCGGAAGTAAGGAAACGGGGAAATATAATTGCTCATTTCCCTGTCTATTCAAAGACCGGAAAAGGAAAATATGAAAACTTCTTTTCCTTTTCTCTTTTCTCTTTTACACAATCATTTCCTCACTTTCAGGGTGTTACAGTTAATTTTGTAACCATGTAAATCTCATTTGTAATAAGTTATAGTACAAAACAGTTAATTTTTTATCATATAAATCTCACTTGCATTCTAATTACAGCCTATTTTTTTTATTTTTCTTAATTAATTTTTATTTTAATATTATTTTGCGGTCAACTTTCCCACTTCCACTTCCACATTATTATCCAAACACCGGAAAAGACATAATATTTTTCAAGTCATACTTCCCAGCAACATCCAAACACCGAAAAACTTACTAGCCAATTCTCAAGATTCAAATGAAAGTATTACTACTTCCTGACTTCCACCCTTAACCAAACAGGCCCCATGTTGATTAAGAAAATTCGAAGTTGTAAAAGTTTTCAGTACGGAATTTTTTTTTTTCCCGGGAAATCGTACAATTCTTTTGAATAGATTACTTGTACAAATTGTCTAGATTCCGTCAATATATCATGTCAAACCCTTTCAATGATGGAACTTCTTCGACAATATATATAGATTGAATCTAGCAGTCGTATTTTTATTATATATGTGTCATTTTCTTATTATGTATGTCCTTTTAAATATAAGACGGTTCCTTCTGCGACTGTTTCTTTGTCTGTCTTTCTTTTCTCTATTACTTAAGTTTTTTTACGTAAACAAGAGATGATAGGATCACCAACTACTATACGCAATATGTGTGTGTATTAGTGAATATGTTAGTGAACAAAGCTGGTTATGTATTGTTAATTCATCTTTTTACTCCGGTCTAAAATCATATAATCCATTTCACACATATACTTTACTATTGAGGCAAGCATTAAATAGATTTTTTAAATTATTTTGGGGTAATTACCTAATCATTCCTATTTTGTTCCACTTTTAACTACAAGTCTAAATCACGGTCAACATAATTTTAGGACAAAAGTTTATTGTTTATTTAAAACCCTTAAAATATAAAGTAGGAAAAGTTCTTTTTTTTTTGTTTTGATTTTGAAATTGCTTACTAGGGTTAATGAAGATATATCTCACATTTAATTAATTATTAGTACTATTATAATGTGAGATAATTAAATATCAGTACTAGTGGAGTAGTATTCAATCATCCTTGATGGTAAACTGCTAATCTATTATAGAGCATCTATTGATCAGTTTCGATTATGTGGGCTACACACATATTATAAGAAGGTCAATCTCACGTTAACATGTGGATAAAATAGTGAGTATGAAAAGGACAAATCATTAAAGTCTTTAGAGTTCTTATAATATTATGAGAAGATCAAATCTCACGTGTAAATACAAGATCGACCCTCTTATAATATGTGTGTGCGGCTCACACACACCGACCCTTAAAAAAAAATCACACCGACCCTAAAAAAAAAAAAAACAAACAAACACACACTGCATAGCTGGACCTTTGGAGGTTGACTCCCGTACTGTGACCTTCACACCTCCATTCCTCCTCCTTCAACGGTTCAACTCTCTCCCCTATATAAACTTGCCCATCTCTACCACACCATTCCCCAACTCTCTCTCTCTCTCTCTCTCAAATGTTCTCTCTTGAAAGTTCAAGCATGTATCAAAGGGTGAGCTCCTCTGGTGACATAGAGCAAAAGAAAAAGCTCATCATACGGGCAACTTGCATTTGTTCCTTGGTCCTACTACTAGTCCTAGCAACCACAATATCCCTCACAACCCTAACTCCTCATCATCACCGCTCCTTCCACACACATTCCAAACTAATCTCCTCTTCTTTCAACACAGTCGAATCGGCCTGCCGGGCAACCTTGTACCCTACGCTGTGCCAGTCAGCTCTGACATCCGACGCCAAGAAACCTCCCAAGAACTCGAAGGGGGCCTTCGACCTCTCGGTCCAATTTGCCGTGGGCCAAGCCCACTCTGTTCGAGGCATGGCCTACAACATGACCCAGTCGCACCGCAACATGCAGTCAGGCAAACCGTCCGGCATGGACGACTGCCTGGAGCTGCTTGACCTAAGCGTGGACCAGCTCAGCGACGTTCAGAAAGTGTCGGACCCACAAGACATTAACACGTGGCTCAGTGCCGCCATGACGAACCAGGCCACGTGCATGGACAGCCTGCAAGAGGTTGGGCACTCCAAGTACGTGGATTCAATGAGCAAACAAGTGCAGTGCTTGAGTCAGTCCATTAGCAACTCACTCGCACTGTTCCAAAAGAATCTTAGAGGAGGAGAGAAGAAGCCCAAGAAGCCCAAGAAGCCGAAGAACCCTCCTTCCGAGTATCCTGCGTGGATGACCGTCGTGGATCGGAAGCTTCTAGAAGCTTCCCCCGAGGTCGTCAAGGCCGACGCCGTGGTGGCTGAGGATGGGAATGGGACGCATAGGACCATAGGAGAGGCACTTGCGTTTGTGTCACTGAAATCCTCCGGCGGCAAAGGCGGCGGCGGCAGAACCGTAATTTACATCAAGGCTGGGGTGTACAAGGAGTACATCAAGATCCCGACCAAGCAGAAGAACGTTATGTTGATGGGGGACGGGAAGGGCAAAACGGTCATTGTGGGCAACAAGAACATCGCCGATGGCTCCACCACTTACGAATCTGCCACCGTCGGTACGTCGTGCTTTCAATTCGCAAACGACTAGTTTGCCCTTCAATCTTAATGACCGATCTTTTTAGCTGGAAATCTGGTTGATATTGGGCCCACCATGGGCCAAAGCTAGGCTTCACAGCTTATTCTTTAAAATTTGGGAGTTTATTAACAAAAGAAAAAGGTTAATATTCTTGAATAATTAAATATTAAACAATTCCTAATTCCTTTACTTTACTTCAATAAAAATGTCATTTTCATATCTAAAATTGTACTTAATATTGTCTTCCTCTCTCCATCCAGAATCTTCTCCAATTTATTTAGTAGCCTGTCACAATAAATTTATTTACCAACGTTATAATTATCCCAGTAAATTTTCTCAGGTGCAATGGGAGCTGGATTCATTGCCAAGGGGCTGACCATCATCAACAACTCAGGCCCACATAAAAATCAAGCCGTGGCTCTTCGCCTCGGTGCCGACAAATCGGTGGTCTATCAGTGCTCCATACAGGGCTACCAGGACACGCTCTACGCCCACTCCAACCGCCAGTTCTACCGTGACACCGACATCTACGGCACCATCGACTTCATTTTCGGCAACGCAGCTGCGGTCATCCAAAACTGTTTCATCCAGCCAAGAAAGCCCGGTGGGGGCCAGTGGAACTCCATCACGGCCCAAGGCCGGCTTGACCCAAACCAAAACACGGGCCTATCGATCCACAATTGCCGGATTGTGGGCTCCTCGGACTTGGGCGGCACGCCTACTTACCTCGGCAGGCCGTGGCAGAAGTACTCTCGGACGGTGTTCATGGAGTCGTACCTAGACCGCTCGATCAATTCAGCCGGGTGGGTGCGGTGGTCTGGCAGCTTCGCTCTGTCCACACTGTACTATGGCGAGTACGCGAACACGGGCCCAGGATCGTCTATATCGGGCCGGGTCAAGTGGCCCGGCGTCCACTCATCTCTTGCTGCCTCCGAAGCATCCAAGTTCACCGTCGCCGAGTTCATCTTCGGTGACTCATGGCTGCCCGGGACCGGAGTCCAGTATACCTCCGGCCTCTAAATACTAAACTATAAAATGTTGTACTCAAGATATGGCCCACATGAAGGCCCAACATGGCAAGTGTGGATATGCATGGGCCTATGAATGGACAAGTTGGTTTATTTGAGTATTTGCATGCCAATTACTTAAGCAAATCGAGGACATGTATGCTTGAGAAATAAATGTTGGTTTTGTTTGCAAGTATCTACTATTTTATTAACTGAGAAGATGAGATATCCTTCTCAGGACCAAGGCTTTGATTGGGATTTTTCAATACCCACTACGTACCAAGATTAATGAAGGACAATGTAAGGACCACTGAGCTTAGCTATCCACAAGCACAAGATGCTGATTGAACTTTAAAAAGGGGAGGGGCCAACCAATTGTTCATGTCCTATGTAGCCACTATTAATGCCTTGATGTGTGAGCTATCAACTTTGACAAGGAACGTGCAACCTCTGTTATGTTTGTTAGTGGCCAGAATCTCTATAATAATAATTTTTCCTAGAAGGCAGGCCTGCAGAGGCTTGTTAGGTTCTGGGATAGGGTTTAAAACCTATATGCATGCATATTTAGGCTAAAATGCAGAAAATTACCACGAATTTTCTTCTGTTTTCATAAAAAAAATATCATGAATTTTTAAAAAATACATAAAACTACAATAAAATTAGCCAGTTTCAAAAAAACTATCATACACCGTTAACGCATATTTTTATATTTTAGGTCTATTAGTTCAAGATAAATCATCGTTTTCTGTCTAAACACAATTTACGGAAAGTTCTCATATTTAAATATGTTTTTTTAATTTAGAAAATAAAATTAAACCAATACATGTGAACAAGAAAATTTTACTAAATTTTTATTTGGGTTTTAGTAAAATTGACCGGTTTTGGGATAAATATTGATAAATCATCGAGTATGGAATCTCAAGTGAATCCTAGATTGCTTTGTAGGTGTGGGCATCTGCACGTGGATCCTTTATAGTTTTGAGATCTTACGAGCTATTCAGACGGGACGTGATATTTAAGGTTATAATGCTAGCCAAAAATTAAAAGGATTAAAAAACATTACTGGGTCACTGCGTTTTATTTAAGTCAAAAGCTATGCCTAATGCTAACCTTATGCTTGGTGGGGTTTGGGCCTCTAGGCTATATAGCTTCACAGAGAACACTTGATTCAAACCCAATAAAAAAAAGGTTTAAATTTAAATTTATTTGTTAGTGAGTTTAGATCCCAATGCCAAAGTGGATCATATTGACGTTACTGTATCGGGGCCCGAATCCGTCCCATTGCCACCCAAACATTAAAGAGTGCCGATATTGACACCAACAAAAATCATTAAGGCACCAACCAACTAGATCAACGCACCCCAAAATTTTTAAAATGCCCAAAATCACCCTCCTTCTTCTTCTTCTTCTTCTTCTCTCTCTCATTCACTGACGCTGCTCGCCATCCCCCCGCCGTCCTCGTCCCTCCTCTCCCCTCCCTCCACCTCCGCCCTCCCTTCCCTCCCCACCCGCCTCTCCCTCCACCACCACAAATGGCCAAATAGAATCTATTCGGCCATCCATGACAGAACAGGAGAACGGGAGGGGGGAAGGGACGTGGGAGAAGAAGCGGGGGGTTTTGTGAGAGAAAAAAAAATTGGAACGGTTTTTGTTAACTGATGTGAAGGTAAGGGTACCAGGTCACTTCGCAGCGGTCGTTAACAGCGTTACGGGGCTAATATGATACACAAATAGTTTAAGGTGGTATTTAGAAATTTATGAAGTTCAATGGGGTTTTCTGAAAAACGGTAAAAGATTAATGGGAGGGGATATTTAGAAAATCAGCCTTTCTCGGTGGAACTATTTGAAGTAATTCATCATCTAGCTCGCTAGCTACTAAGTTTTCTCATGGGAGACAGCCAAGAATCACAATCCACACCACCAAAACCTAGGACTTTACCCTGGCCTGCATCACAATCCACACAACCAAGAATCACACTCCACAGAGCCAAGAATCATTGTTTAAAACCATTTTGATTAATTATATACATCAAACATAAAATCGTGTAAATTTAGACATTGGTCTAAATATCGGTCAATACTAAAAACCGTTGACACGTACCGATACTGGGATCTTTAAATAATGTTCAGGCATTTTTGTTTTTCTTTATATGTGATTTCATTATTATGTTGGGTTTTTCATTTTTAGGTTTTCTTCTTCCAAAAATTTGTTTAACAATCTAAAATTTTAATTTTTAACTTTAATTAAGTTTTAAAAAAGGGAACTTCCAATAGATTGTATTAAACTAATGTAGTTTATGCTTAGTTAATTGTACATATGGATATGAATAAGTTATATTGTGCCCTCTACATCAAAGTCCAGACTCGTGTCCCTGTTCTGCGTATATTCTTCTTCTCTACCCTTTATGCAACTTTGGAGTAGACATATAACTCTCTCAGTTTGACATATAATTTTATACAATTATTGAAAAGCAATCATTGCCTAAACTAGGATGCATTATCTCGGAATAGCCCTATGTGCTATAATGCTGAGTACCAGCAAGAAATTCATGGGCGGGTCGTTTTTTGTCTTTCTTTGTCCACGCCTTCGACTGAGGAATCAGACCCCACATCCGCAACTACCTCCAGGACCAGAACTTCTTGTTTCAGAGGGTGAATCCATCAAGCTCGATCAACCATTAACAAGCAATCCTAATGTAAGAGGGTTTGGTTAGGGAGATGCAAAAATAGTGTTTCAAGATCAATTACGCGTTCAAGGCCTTTTGTTCTTCTTGACATCTGTTATTTTGCACAAATTTTTTTGGTTCTTAAAAAGAAACAGCTTGAAAAGGTTCAATTATTCGAAATGAATTTCTAGATCCAGAGATTCCTTACCATCAAGCTTTCCCCTGGACCTCAGTGAAAAGATCATACCGTGAACAAGGGTCTGAAAGAGGCTCGACTCTGTTCTGTCTCTGTCCAGCAGGTAGTATGCAATACTCAGTGCCTTTTCCCGTCAAAATGGCGAGGTTCAAAAAGAGAGACTTATATTGCTCCTGTTCAACACATGATGAGAAGCAAAACCTTCCTCTTCAAGAAATGTGTCAAAGGGACCCGTCAACATATTGAAAATGCAACATAGTGCGCCCAGTTCAATTAATTCATAACTAATTAGTGACAAATTATTTTAATGAAACTATAAGAGCAAGAAATAGAACAAGTATAAATGTGACAATGTAGGAAGAAAGATGAAACAGACTTGCCTTTCACTGGGGGAAGAAGTCTCTCGAATTAGAATAATCTGGCAAACTCAAAAGCACCTCCTAACTCGAAGAAACCCACTCTCTCGACCTCAAGCACTTCCCAAAAAAAAGGTTGACATGTCACTCACCTTCTTACAATCAGAGACCAGAACCTCAAACCAATATCTCCTCAGTCCAGACGAGTCCGTGACCATACTCTTGAGGAGCTCAACGACTACAAGCCTGGAGCATAGCCAACCACATCTTCGTGCCTTCAGTTATATTCTACACCCTCAATCCTCTCCTCTCATCAGCATTTGAAATGTTCTGCATCAGATATTTCAGAAACAGTATGAAAGTCAAGTTTTCACAACTGAAATGCGAGTTTTCCTAACTTTACATATCAATAACATATTTTGAAGTAATAGGTGAATGTCCATGAAGCAGGTTGCAACATCAATTTTCTCCTCATAAGACATAACTTTGAGCGATGGTGCACAGAAGAACTTCATGCTTCAATGCTTGAATAGAACTATTCAACCATATTATGAGATATGAAGGTTGAAGGTTTCTGATTATGACAGCTTGAAAACGCCATTTAACAGTGTGGTTACAGAAACTTCTATTAACCAAATATACCTATGACCAAACTAAAAGCAACTGAGTATCTTACTACTAGACTGGAAAACATTCTCAAACAAGAATTGTCCCAAGCTCGTGTGTTCTCTGGGGATTGAATTGCGCAGGACCATGTACAGCTTTTCCTTTTGTTTTCTATAAGTTACCAATAGTCTCTGCATGAGCACTTGCCATCTTTAAAAACATGCAAACAATTAGGATCCTTGAGCAATATCTCGCGCTGATACACTTTGGATACCAACTTGGCAGTCATGTGACATTCCATGCACATCTTAATGCTCTTGATTATTCTTATACTTCTATAGCTTAATCTGTTGATTCGGCTGAAAGCTATTGCCAGATTCTCACTATGGAGCCCGCCATTCTCTTCAAATTCTTCAATGTCAAGCTCAGTACCAGGAAACCCAGGCATCACTGATGTCTTGATCTCTTCATTCATTCTATTGAACTCTTCCAGCTTAGTTACCAACTCAAAAGTAGGTTTGTCACCAGTAGAAAAGGTATGAATCTTGTTTATAATTTCAACCCAACAACAATCATGAGAGACACAGGTATCACTCTCTCTTTTAGGCTTAATCACCTTTGATGGGTCGCCAGCTTTCCCGATGAAAGCTTGCATATAGGACAGTTGTCTCTGGATTCTTGTATTATTTGGTTCCAACGTTACCAAATGTTTTGCTGCAAGGCTTGCAACCTTGACATTGCCATAGATTCTGGCTGCAGTGAGGAGTGCATTCCAGACAGCAGAGTCTGGCTCTATGGGCATGTTCACAATAAGCTCAGAAGCTTCTCTGAGCCTTCTTGAACGACCAAAGAGCTCTACCATTGCCATGTAGTGCTCTAGGCCAGGAGTTAGCTGGTATTCTTCTGTCATGCTAGAGAAAAGGTCTGTGCCTTCTTTCACCATCCTATCAAGACTATAGGCCCGGATCATGCTGGTAATTGTTGCTTGGTTTGGCTTGATGCCCTGCTCCATCTGTGAGAACAAACCCCGAGCAAGATGAGAAGATCCATGGAGAACACAACCAGAAATAATTGAGTTCCATGAGATGAGATCCCTTGATCGAAGTCTGTTGAATACAGTGTGAGCTATTCCTATGTCTCCAGCATTTGAGTATGTGTTGATTAGAGCATTTGCAATAGAAGTCTCCGCTTATAAATCATTGTGAAGTATCGAGGCATGGATCTCCTTTATCTTCCACATTGATAATAAATTGGCAAAAGCTGGAAGGATGCTAAGTATAGTGATTGAATTGGGTCTCACCAAATTGAATTGCATTTGCCTGAATATGCCAAGGGCCTTGTCCACCTGTCCATTCTGCAAGGAACCAGAGATGAGGGTGTTCCATGAAGCCGTATTCCTTCTAATACCATCTCTTTCCATCCTCTGGAAAAGCTCCATGGCTTGGTCCTCATCTCCATTTTGAATGTGCCCTGACATCATCACATTCCAAGTAACTACATTCTGACGGACGCCAAGAGCTTCCATCTTCAAGAAGAGGTCATTCGCTTTACTGCAATATCCAGCTAGTGTATACCCACCGATGATTGAATTCCAAGTGTAAACATCTTTCTCCGAGATTGCATCAAGAGCCTCTGGGCATCTTCTAGCTTCCCGCATTTCGCATACATATCAACCAAAGCATTTGCAACCAACACATTGGCCACACCTCTAATTTTAATGGCATAGGGGATGGAGCTCCTTCCCCTTCTTCAAAGACCTCAATTCTGCACAAGCCGATATAACACTTGCAATGGTCATTGCATTTGGTTTTACTTCAGATATTATCATTTCTTGAAAAAGATCCAACGCTTGGTTCGCCTTGTTATTCTGAACGAAACCAGAGATCATGCAAGTCCAAGTCACAACATCTAGTGAAATACCTGAACTCTCCATCTGCTTCATCAGCTCCATAGCACGCTCCGGATTGCCAGACTGATTATAGCTCGTAATCAGTATGTTCCACGTAACCAAACCAGGCTCCACTTCCGCTACCATTTGTTCAAACAGCCGAAGAGCTTCTTCATTCTCGCCAAACTGGCAGTGCCCAGATATGATAGCATTCCAACTCACCCTATTTTTAGTGCCCAACTTCTCAAAGAACCTTTTTGCCAACTCCAATTCACCACACTTCGCATACATGGCCAAATAGAATTGCCCACATGGGTCTCTACAAAAGAGTTCAAGACCCCCAGCCGCACAGCAACAGAATGCAACAACCTGCCAGTCTCAACATCACAAATATTCGAGCACGCTTGCAGTACCTTCGGAAGCAAGAAGGCGTCAGGCACAACACCTTCCCACATCATCCCAGAAAAGAGATCGACAACCTCTTCCCACCTCTGCTCTCTTGAGCACCCGCCAATCATCGCCGACCAAGCATAGAGATTTCTTTCGCACATTCCAGCAAACACTTTGCGGGCCTCTTACAAGCTCCCACATTTCGCATACATGCTGACCAGCTTAGTCTCTATAAATGGGTCGGGTTCGGTTATCAGATTGATTGAAGAGTGCAGCCTCCGGCCCTCGGCGATGGAGTCGGTGTCGATGCAGGATTGGATAAGGGAAATGAAGTTTTGGGTCGGATTTGGGAGCCGTTTTCAAGGGCTGAGAGGGCTTCTTGGAGACTAATGTTGTGCGAGAGATGGGTCAATTGGGGGCCTGATTTCTTGTAGGTTGTTTCTCGTCGGGGGTTTTGAGCAAGAGTTTTGATGGGTTTGCGGAGGGGACAAGGCGTGGGGTTTGGGGTTGGATGAAGGGAATTAGGATTGGGGTTTTAGGCTTAATGAGTAGGAATTGGTTCTCCATCAGAGAGGAGAGGAGAAATCTCTCTCAGTCTCTGAGATTTAAAAATTAGAATTATCCGTTAGAAGAAATAAGCACAAATGTGTACGATGGTCAGGCAGAACAAGTTAAAGCTTTGTTCGCGGAGGAAAATGAAAAAGAGAGAGAATGAAAATTGAAAGAAAAAAAAAAAAAGTTATACGTACTTGTTTTCTTTGTTATTGTTGTTATTAATATTACATATTTATTTTATATTTTATCAATAGCCTTCTGTTAAACACGGGAGGGACTCCCATAGTTTCACGAGAAGAGAGGAGCATTGTCAGAAGTGCAAAAAGTGAACTGATTGTTGACACATGGCCTTGTTTGGTTGTCATGGGCGAAAGCAAGGAAATGAGAAAGTATAATTGCTCACTTTCTTATCTATCCAAATATTAGAAAAAGAAAATAAGAAAACCCTTTTTCTTTTTCTCTTTTCTCTTTTACACAACTATTTCCTCACTTCTAAAATACTACAGTTAATTTTGTGATCATGTAAATCTCATTTGTAATAAGTTATAGCACAAAATAGTATTTTTTGATCATGTAAATCTCGCTTGCATTCTAATCACAGTCTATTTTTTATTTTACTTAATTAATTTTTATTTTAATATTATTTTACGGTCAACTTTGTGGTCAACTTTTTCACTTCCACTTCCACATTACCATCCAAACACCGAAAAAGACATAACATTTTTCAAACTATACTTCCCAACAACATCCAAACAGCAGAAAAACTTACTAACCAATTCCCAAGTTCCAAAGGGAACTATTACCACTTCCTCACTTCTTCATTTCCTCACTTCTACCCTTAACCAAACAGGTTAAAGGCTAACTAAACACTAAAAAACACAATATACTTTTCACTTCAACTTTCCAACTACCAATTAAACACCAAAAAATATATACACAAATTCTTATTTTTCAAAAGAAAAAAAAAACCTACTTCACATTCCTCACTTCCGCGCACTTCCTTGAACCCAAACAGCCTAATAGTGTAACAAATGATGTATCAACTAGATTAAGAATACTATCTTAGACTAAACACATTAAGCCATAAATCGACCTTTTTCAGCTTTATGGTGACCCTTAGCCTGTCATGGAGACTTTATTACTTGCTGAGATTCCCATAATAAGGTTTTTTTTTTTTTTTTTTTTTTTTCAGGACTTTATTTTATAAAGTTAACTTTGACACCTAAGCGCTAACCCTAGGAGAGAGTCAAAGCTGGACCAGGATACATGGGGCCCAGATTAGGGAGCGTTTAGACGGTACCCGGCCCATTTGACTTCCTACCCATTATGGAGCCTAAATTGTGTAAAGAGAAAGCAACTACCTCAAATCCTTGACACCTCATGTCCGATGAAGACAAGATCACCAAGCTCAAAGCTAGAATGGCGACGATGTTTCCAGAGCCGATGGGCAAGTTTTATAAAGCTCCGGCAGCGATTGTAGTAAGGAAGAAGAAAGAGAGGGAGCTCCAGCCACCCTCAAATGTGTCCGCTGTCTCCAAGAATCCCTCCAAAGGCTTGAGAATCAGGGGCGGCTCAACCTCTAGGCAAATGAGGCAGTCGCCTAGGGCCCCCAAATATAATAGGGCCTCCAAAATTATAGTGTAAATTAGTATTTAACTAAAATAAGAAATATAAAATATTGAATTGTTTTTTATTTGTTCAAGTGGTCGCTCCGGAGTGGTTATTGGACATGACTAGAAATTGTGTGGGTTTTACCTGCGCGAGTTTGAATCCTTTCATCCACGTTTTTTTTTATTTTTTTCCCTCTTCATTTTTATATTAACAGGAAAAGCATGAGTTTCTTCCACTTTCCCAAACTAATATCCTCCACTCTCTATAACTATTTAATTATAATTAAAGAGGAGTCCACTTCCTCAGCTGTCTTTTTCACTCTCCCTAACTATTTAATTAAAATTAGAGAATTTTTCAAAATTAAAACTCTCTCTGTGCAGTCTCGCTCTTCACCTTCCGTCGTCCAGACCTCAGACTGACTGCAGGACCTGCAACTGCTCTATAAAAAAAGATATATTAGCAAAACTTGAATACAAAAACTTGATTAAAAATTTTGCATCTTAAAAAACTAGAAGAACTATTTTTCAATAAAATAATAATTAAATAAAATATTAATTAATATTAATTATTTTTTAAAGTATATTTTAAAAGGGGCCATTTGAAATTTTCGCTTAAGGTCTCCCTAAAAATTAAGCCGCCCCTGTTGAGAATCGGCAAGAAATCTAAAGGAAATCGTCTCAGTGATTACCCTCTGCTAGCTGCATTAACAAATTCAGAGTTTGATCCTGTTTTGATTGAAGACTTGATATTGATGAAGAAGATTTGAATCTCCTCTTGAGAGATGGCTGAAGACTTTTTGTTTTTTTATATGAAGATTTTAGGCTCAGTTATTGTTGGTACTTTCTAAGAGCCCAACACGCCATCCCAATTCGGGCCGTCAAATATAAAAAGCAATCACCAGCATTATGTTGATTATGCAACAAAGCTAGTTACATGGGCTGAGTTAGGATCATTGGCTGCCTTGGGCTTACTTTGACCATAGGCCCATTAGTTTTCTTTTCTTTCCCCACCGTTGCGGCCAATAAATATTAAAATAGGTATGATCAAACTCGGCCTCCTCCTCAAGGCACCTCCTCTAGGGGTGCCATCGGATCGGACACGGATTGGATATTCTATTTATCACATTCATATTCGCACCTAACTTTCGGATATGGATACAGAAGCGGATATTATCAGGTGTGAAAAAATGATATCCGTATCCGTCAAAATCAGATATCGGATACGGATCGGATATTAGCGGATCGGATGCGGATACCAATCGAATGTTTGTTGAATACTCACGAAAGTCGGTATACAAGAACTTCATTTATTTTTCCCTTGGCATGAAGGACTTTTAGATACTCTATATCATTACCAAGTAATTCCACCATTAAGTGTGACAAAGAATGATCACATGATATATCTTAATATAAGTGCAATAATTAGCTATAAACAAATAAATGGTTGCTAGTAAAGAGATATAGTAGAGCTATCCCTATAAAACAGGAACCATTATTAAGCTTGCCAATGAGTTTTGTACGATAACTGATGCCATGGTCGCAGTCTTTTCTAAGGACTGCGACCAAGGTCGTAGTCTTTTTCTGAGAATTTCTGAGAACTGCTACCATGATTGCAATCCTAAATTATACTGAAAATATATGATTTTAGCATCTCACATGCATAGTTTAATGATTATTCTTATATTTCAATATTATAAAACTTTGATTCATTTGAGAGTCAAAATTTATTACCTCTCAAAAATCTCAATTGGAGCAATTCGAAAACTCAGCCGCCAGCTGAGAGAGCGCAACATGGCTGAATTTTAATCACACTTTTGAGTGCTAGAAGTATGGTCGCAATTTTTTATGAGGACTGTGATTAAGTCACAGTGTTTTTATGAGAATTGCTGTTTTGGTCGCAGTTTTTTTCTGAGGACTGTGACCAAGGTCGTAGTCTTTTTCTGAGGACTGTTACCATGATTGCAGTCCAAATTACACTGATAATATATGATTTTAACATCTCACATGCATGGTTTAATGATTATTTTCTAATGTTTCAATATTATGTTTAATTATTAACCTGATAGCTACAAATGCTCTTAATTACTTCTTATTTCTCCAACTTCAATTATGATGTAAAAGAAATACTATGATGGTCAAATAGGTGAGTACTGAGAAATTGGTTTTTGTGTGATTATTCATGAATAATAAAATAAATAGAGAAGTTCATATGGATATGCAAACGACAGTAACCAAACAAATACTTTATTAGTGAAATCTCAGTCCAAGTTGCACTATCTCAAAGATGCATGGAACATTGATAAAACGATGCTATTGTTGAGACAATGCAAGAAGAATCCATTCCAAATACTTTCAACAAAAGAAAATAATACTAATGATAATGAAAACAATAGATATTACCTGATGACAAGATAATGATTATGTATTGCTATAGCGGAGGGGTATACCTACGAATAGAATGCACATCAGTTAAAGGCACATTCTTGATGGTATATAGGTTTCTATCTGCATTACAATTTCACATCAGTAACTTTAATGAGCACTTAGAATATAAAGCTACTAACATATTAAGCTCAAAAAGAAGGTTAAAGAAAAAAACTTGCTTATTTTCTCTCAAAAAAAAGATAAACTTGCTTAACCTTTTGCTTGGGTTGTTACCAAATGAGTCATCCCAATGATAACTAGGCTTATAGGGTACCCATCGCTATCAAAAACAAAGAAAATTCAAAAAACAATCAATGAATTAATTTCTCAAGGGATCTTTCTACAAATAGAAAATTGGATGTAAAGAGATGAGAATTAATGGATGCAAGAAGAAAGACAGGCATAGCTTGTTAATGTATACAATAATTGATCAGAATTAGCAAAATTGAAAAGAGCAATATAAATTGAGAAAAGCAAAAAACAAACAAATTTTGAATTATAAGAGAAAATAGATGAAACGAATCATAGATTCATAGATCTAATTGCTACCCAAGAAATACCCTTTCCATATTACAAAATTTCATCCAGAAAACATTAAGTTGTGCTGTAACTTGTAAATTTGTAGTGTAACCACTTTGTCACAAGATAACAAAGATAAAACTCACAAAATAAAATTTCAGCCAAATTGTCAATTAATTAATTAAGAGAGAAAACTCACAGAATAAATTTTGAAATCGAGATTTTCCATTAAACTCACTGGATTTGTTGGAGTGGAGAGCTCGTATGAAGAGATCGAGATTGAAGACCGCTTGAAGCGGATCTCTGGTGGTTCAGATTGAGGGAGGGGTTGATGAAGGGAAGAAGAGAGCTTGTGGGCGGAGGCACCTGGTCGGACTCGTCAGATGGGAGAGCTCGTGGTCGAAGAAGAGAACTTGAGGGCTGAGAACTAAGAAGCAATCGAGATTGAAAGAGATCGAGGGAGATCGAAAGGGAAAGGGGGTAGCTGCCTGGCTGCTCGTCAGTGGAGAGAAAAAGTGAGGAAAAGATGGATTTCAGATTCTCAATGAGTCAATTCTCAAATCCTAAAGGCTAATATAGTTATATACTTATATATATTTATATTATATATTTATATAACATATAATATTATAATAGATCTGATAATAGTGCGGATATCCGAATCCGGATCCAATATTATTAACTCTATTCGAATCCGTATTCGTATCCGAATAAAAATATCCGGATCCGAATCCGTCGTATGCAAAAAAGAATGCATCTGAATTCGCATGGGATGCGGATTCGGATGCGGATATCCGCGGATATCCGAATCTGAATGGCACCCCTAACCTATTCTTTCAAAAATAAAATCGCACCTGTTATTTTGTTGATATTTCATTTTAAAAACTAAGATTTTAAACCATAAACACTAAAAAGTAAAAATTTAAGTGCGAAGAAAGCTGAAAATCCTATGCTCGATAATCTTTGAAAAGCAAATGCCTACAAAATGAACCACTCAAATCATAATCCCTGAGAAGGGTTATGATGTGATGTGACAAATGACCATAATTTTTAGATTGCAAGACAGTTGCATATAGTCTTTTTTTTACAAATAATAAATTCCAGGAATTATGTAGTTTGAGGACAATTCTTGAATTCTTTGACATAAACTGCATACCTGTTTCCAGTGAATATGGCCGAGTGGTGACAGGTTCGTTAAGAGCTTCGCTCACTCATAGGTTATCTTATGTTGGAATATGAAGAATATTTGTGTGAATCTTTGAATTGAATTTCGACGAGATCCGTTGAACGAATCAATTGGATGATGGTTGGAGTGTGTTCTCCTTCCATTGGGGATGAACGTGATATATTCACATGTTCAATTCTGACTTCGAATGAATGAGATATTCATGTCTAAAGATTGCCTAATTCAAAGCCAAAATGGGAGTAAAGGTAGCTAAAGGTATTTAGTCCCACATTGGCCATGGGATGGAAGTTCGTAGTGTTTAAATAAATAAAATTGAGAATAAAGGGCATGCCCTTTGGGTACTTGGAGTTTTCGCGCGCGATTGGGTCCGCTATCCGAACCGCACCGCCAACGGACCCGCTCCGCTATCCGGATCCAAACCGCCCTGCCAACGGCTGTCTGTAAACCATCGCGATGGTTGGGCGGTTGGACGGTTGAACAGAACAGTTGCGACGGTTGAGACAACTGTTGGATGGGTTCAGACCAAACTGCCCCTCCCGGAGCGCTATAAATAGCGCTCCGTTTTCTCATTCTAAAACACACAAAAACTCAATCTACCTTCTGATTTCTGAAGGAGATCCTCTCTCTCTCTCTCTCTCTCTCTCATTCTTGAAGGGACTTCCAAACAGGAAGTGGCAGTAACATGGTTTCCAAAAGCAAGTGGGACTTCCTCCTCCAAAGTAAAGGCAAATATTCTCTCGAAATTTGTTTTGTCCTGCTGCTTTATGTGGGGGATGTAATTGTCTTAAGGAGATTCGCTTTAAGCGTACCTCACTCCAAGTACTGTATGAGTGAATTAATTTCTTTATACAGGGGATATACTGATATTCAGTATATTGAAACCGATTTATATTAGTCTAATTGGTGTTTAACCAAGGAAGGAAGTTTAACCAAGGAAGGAAATTGAAAGGTGGTTCTTAAATTAAGGAACGTTCTATTGACGGAAAACCTCCCACCTGATATTTACCGACCTGGCCAATTAGATTGTTGATATTTCAGTGATATTGATTAGTTATCAGATTGATCCCAGAAACCAACATCTTAACCACATCAATGACATATTTATAATATATTTAAGGGTTAATTATGAAAAACACCTCTGTATCATTGGAGGTGTTGCACCAAACACACCTACACTACAAAAACTTACATATTGCCCCCCTGGGGGCTAACACCGTTCATTTTTCCGTTAAAATGTGCACTTGCAAAACACATGTTTTGATTAAATTTAATTTTTAAAAACTCTCTCTCTCTCTCTCTTAACGGGCGAAAGAGACGACAGGCCTTCGCCCGCCTCCTCTCCCCTCCCTCCTCCTCCTCGTCGGCCATATTTGATCTAGTCGGCGAGGAGGAGGGAGGAGGGGCCGGCGAGGAGGAGTGTTCCCAACCTCCCTATAATCCCTCCTTTTCTTCGCCATTGGACCTGATGGTGACAATGAGGAGAAGGGAGGGGGAGGGAGGAACGAGGAGGCGGAGGTGATGGCCTTGTTGCAAAGCGGGTGTCACTGGAGCTGCAACATGTAGGAGAGGAAGAGGAGAAAGAGAGAGAGCAGGGAGGCGAGGGGAGAAGCTGAGAGGGGGCAACAGTGGAGGTTGTAGGGGGAGAAGGGGGTTGCGGCTGAGATGGGAGGAGAGGGAGGAGAAGGGATGGGGCGACGGTGTAGGCTGTAAAGGGAGGAGGAGGGACATGGATGCGGCTGTTGGAGGAGGGGAAAGAGGACGACGTTGTAGGCTATAGGGGGAGGAAGAGGAAAGGGGATGCGACTGTTGAAGGGGAGGAGGGGAGGAGGGGAGCGGGGAGGGGGCTTTGGTTGTTGGAGGGGAGGAGCGGGGGACGACAGTGTAGGTTATAGAGGGAGGAGGAGGGAGGGGGTTGCGGCTATCGAAGGGGAGGAGGGGAGGAGGGGGAGAGAGGGGTTTACTTGCTTGATTAGAGGGATTTATTTGCTTAATTATGATTAATTATGAGAATTAAGAAAAATAAGAGTTTATTTGCTTAATTAGAGAGGCACGTGCCCTCTTTGACGTCAAAACGTATGGGAATCGATATGTAAGTTTTCGGTAGTGTGGGGGTGTTTGATGCAACACCCTCAATAGTACATGGATGTTTTTCATAATTAACCCTATATTTAATTTCGGTCACCGTGGTTACTGATCAGCTCCTGAATTTACTCTCTAATGGTTGCAGGTTGAACCCTGGTGTGCAATGATTTCTTAGCAAAAAAAAAAAAAAAAAACAATGTTGTTTTAGCTTTGTGAGATAATTCTCACAGTAAACATCCAAGAAGTTCGGAAGATTCTTCTCCTCTATTCACAAGAAGAAGGGAAATATTATTCATTCAGAAACATGAAAGAGATCAGAAAGTATATGAATTCAAAACTCTTGAAAATCTGAATTTTACTACCATATGCTCAACTCTTGAAATCTGAGAATTGAGGAGTGCTGAGTGCCCCACTTGTCAGTGACCTTTGACTCACCTTGTTTGGTCCGTAATTCGTAAAAGACTTATACAACCCATTTACCATTCACTTGCAACCCAATTACCAATCACTTACAGCGCAGTTAGAGTTAATTTTGTGGTCATACAAATTTGTATTATTTTTTTATGTTAATATTAATTTTTTTTAATATTTAGCATTTTTAATATTTATTTGCAATATTAAAACCTTTTAAATCATCAAATAGTTAATTTTGTGGTCAATTTTTTCACTTATGACTTACACATTACGACAACCAAACACCGTAAAACACAATACACTTTTTCACTTACAACTTTATATTACCAACCAAACACCATAAAGCTTATATGCATGTAACTCATTTACAACTATAAAAGACTTTGGGCGTGTTTGTTTCGCCGCAAAACGCAAGTCGTAAAACTTCTTTTCCATTTTCCGCTGTTTGTTTCGCTGAAAAACAAGTTGCAAAATGCAACTCTTCTTTTCCCACTTGCAGTTGCTACAGTTAAATTTGTGGTCATGTAAATCTCACTTTTACACTCATATTTTCCCACTTTCAGTTGCTACAGTTAATTTTGTGGTCATATAACTCTCACTTGTAGTACACTTATAGTTAACAACAGTTACTTGATAATCAATATATAATTTAATATTATTAAATATTTAATATTTTAAATAGTGCTCAATTTCTTATTTAATTATTTAATTATTTTATATTTTTAATCTTTAATTTTTTTATTGTTTTTAATATTGTTTTAATATTTAATATTTTACTATTTTAATTTACTATTTTTATTTAATATTCTATCTAATACTTTATTATTTTATTAATACTTATTCCATTTTTTATTATTTTATTTAGAGTTAATGTTTTATTAATATAACAATATTATACTTTAATATAAAATTACTATATATTTAATTATTTATTTTTTAATATAAAAAATTACTTTATTAATATCATAATATATTTATTATTATATTAATATTTTATTAGGGGTGTTTGGTTGCAAGGAAGTGGGCGGAAGTAAGGAAATAAGGAAGTATAATTGCTCACTTCCCTATCTATCCAAACACCGGAAAAGGAAATAAGAAAAACCTCTTTTCCTTTTATCTTTTCTCTTTTACACAATCATTTCCTCACTTCCAGAGTGCTACAGTTAATTTTGTGGTTATGTAAATCACATTTGTAATAAATTGTAGCATGCTACAAAACAGTTAATTTTTTGACCATGTAAATCTCACTTGCATTCTAATTATAGTCTATTTTTATTTTTCTTAATTAATTTTTATTTTAATATTAATTTATGGTAACTTTGTGATCAACTTTTTCACTTCCACTTTCACATTACCATCCAAACGCCAGATAAGATAAAATATTTTCCAAATCACACTTCTCAATAACATCCAAACACTGGAAAACTTACTAACCAATTCCCAAGTTCCAAAGGGAATTATTACTACTTCCTCAATTCCTCACTTCCTCACTTCCACCCTTAACCAAACAAGCCCTATGTTAATATTGTAATAATAATTCAGTATAATAATACTATAATGATAATTTATTATTAAATTATAATTATATTATACTTTGTTAATTTTATATTTCTATAATATTACAATAATATTATAATAAAATTTATATTATAATAATTTTCAAGTATTTTTAATATTATAATATTATAACTATATTTTTTTATTGTTGTAAGATTTTTTAATATTTATATTTTATTAGTATTCTTAAAATTTTATTAATGTTCTTTAGATTTTCTTAAAATTTTATATTATTTATTTAGTTAATATTTTAGTAATATTTTACTATTTATACAAATATTTTATTAATATTATTGTTATAAATAAAATATTAAGATTATTAATTTTTTATCTCAAATTTATTAATACAATTTAATTTGCAACAGTAAATTTAATTTAATAGTATTTATAATATTTAAATCACTGCTACAGTTAATTTTGTGGTCAACTTTTCCACTTACACTTTTACATTACCAACCAAATACCGTAAAACACAATATACTTTTCCATTTACACTTCACTTTATCAACCAAACACCGTAAAACACAATATATTTTCTCTGCTACAGTTCACTTTTTCCATTCTCATTTTACGACTTACGACTTGCGATGTTTTGCAACGAAACAAACAGGCCATTTACCAATTACGACTTACGAATTACGACCAGTTATAACAACCAAACAGGCCATATATCTGAACAATCCAAATTAGTAACTATAGGTTTCTTCATTCACAAGCTTTAAGTTGGCCCTGTCTTCTTGCCTTTCCATTTTCCGATGGTCTACTGTTTTGGAGACAGTTATAGCTCACATGTGTTCTCTACTTTGAATAGCTACATGAATCTCTGGCAGAAAAGATATGAACCAAGCCTTGAAAACACATTGAGTTTTTAATTCTGGGACCTATCAAGATTTTAGGTGATTAAAGAATGATGTTCACCTTAATACACAATTCAAGCCACATTGTCTTCTTATCACCTTAATCAAAGATAATCTCTCCCTCCAAAAAAAGTCATTTTGGGATGCAGAGCCCTGAATCCATGCTTGTTGAATGAAGTCATTATTTTAAGCTAAAGCCATTACTATTTCAAAAAAGTTAATGATAGAAGAGCTTGGGGGAGTGAAGCAGAGAAATAAAAATAGAAAGAATGCAGACTGAAATTTATCAGTGATCAAAAGAAGAACCTTCCCTCTCCTCTCTCATCAAATTTGAGAGGAATGCTCCTGTTGTGAAAGCAAACCCCTTTTTGCTAGAATTTACATCAGAAAAAGATGTTTCAAGTCAGCAAAACAAGTGAGGATAGCAGAGACTGTTCTAGTCCCAAATCAGTTATTCTCTCTAACCCCCTCCAACAATCATCAGTTTTTCAAACAAATGGAAGGGTAAAAATCTCTCCTTTTTCTCTCACACAAACACCATTTTTTCTCCTTTCCAAATGATTTTGACATCATTTTTTTTTGACAGGAACCACCATTTGCTGCAAACAAAGAAAACTCATTTGGAGACAGGTTCCCTGATCCCCTCTGCAAGCTCAACCTCAAGGAGACCTCAGAGTTTGTGAGGGCATTCCCAATGAGCATCAAGGGAAGCAATGGGAGTGCCTCAGCTGAGAGGAGGAGGAGCTCAGTCTCAGGGGGGCAGAGGAGGCTGCAGGAAGCTCCCTCAACACCTGGGCGGCCACTCTTCAACTTCAGCATTGGGAATCACTCAAGAAAGAGCATTCCTTCAAAATGGGAAGATGCAGAGAAATGGCTCTTCAGCAGTTCTTGCCATGAGTCTCCTGCCCATGGAGCAAAACCTTCAGAGGCATCAAAGTTCTCAAGGCAGAACAGTGGGTTTCATCAAAAGGTGAGAACTTTGAAGAGAGAAGAATGAGGGTAGGTGAGGAAAATCAAGCAGCAAGCTTTCATGGGCATGTGGTGTCTCAAAAGAACTCCAGCTCGGCTTTCCATGGAGTGCCATCAGAAGTTTTCCTCAAAGGTTTCGCGTCTCCTGAACTTGCTTTCTAATTTTTCTACCAGTATGACTGACTGTCATGTATAAAATAAATTGACCCATTTGAAAATTTTCAACATTGCAGACAAATTTACAGACAATGTGGAGTCAATCTTCCCAAATTTTCAGTACTCAGAGCCCACAAAGGAAGGATTTTATTCAGCAGCTCATTCTGTGAGCCAGTGAAGGATGCTGCTACTGAAGGAGTTGCTGCGGTTCATCACAGAGATGTTGGCACCGAGATGACTCCTCTAGGTAGCTCGACGACCACGAGATGCCATACTCCTAACAAGAGCTCATCTCCGGCAAGGCACAACACTCCAGCTAACAGGTCTGGGCCTCTAGCATTCAACAGCAATTGCATTGACGTCTCTGAGCTCAAGGACTGCCACTTTGCAAAGCTTGACCTTGGGGCTCAGTTCGATTCGGTGGCTTCGAAATGGAGCTCAAGAGAGGAGGAGGAAGAGGAGATATCAAAGAGTTTGAGACATTTTGATATGGATGGAGGAAGGAAGAGCATTGAAGAATCCAGAGCTTCTGTCTGGGAAGATGAGGAGAGGACCAAGAGCTGCATAAGGTGGATTAAAGTCTAAATTTTGAGATATTATGTCCTACATTTGACATCTTGTTTTCATACTTGCAAGATGAAGATTCTGAACTTTCTTTTCATCTCTCATTGCAGATATCAGAGAGAAGAAGCAAGGATTCAAGCTTGGGTGAACCTTCAGAAAGCAAAGGCAGAAGCACAATCTAGAAAGCTTGAGGTAATAATAGTATATATTTATTATTTCTCTCAAAAAAAGGAAAAAAAGGAAAAAGAATTCTCTTGAAAGTCGATATGTAATATTTGTTGATCTTATTTATCTTATTACGTAATTAGATTTCATATGTAGACCTTTTATGTAATAATAAGGCATCACAAACAAAATTTTGTTCTACACTTGAGGATAATTAGAAGTTTCAGCAAATTGGAACTGTCTCGCAACACCATCTCATGCTTCATGATTATATGAGTGACATGGTATTCAACAATTTCTTCATCATTGGAATATATGCATGCAATAAAAGATGCAATAAGAAATGAGATTTAGCAAGGATTATCTCATGCATAATGAAAATTAACCAAGCAAGTTGAGGATGTTATTTTGCTTCAAAGTTCAAGTTAGCTTATGTTGGGCAAGTGGAGTTAGTAATTAGGATTTAGTGAATTGGGAAGAAGTTAGGAATTAAATTTTTATTGTTTGATTGGAGCTAGAATTTAGCAAGAGTTAGGATTGAGATAAAAGAAAGAAAGAAAGAGAGAGCTTAATTCCAACTTTTTGGTGAAATTGATAACTCTTGTTTGGATGGATTTCAATATGTTTTTGAGCACAGTATTGCTAAATCCATTTTCATCAAAACTCGCTAGCTCTTGGGAATTTTTGGTTGTTTGGCAAAAGTGAAAAAGAATTAGTTCAAGTCCTGAGCTAACTTCAATTGCCAACAGGGTGCACCACACAGTAATCAGACCTTAAATTTAGCATTGTAACCTGTAGTTAGATTGTCAACCTTAAAATTTAGCATTCTGAATATATATATACAGTTTTGTCTATACACATCAACGACAAAGTTGTGTATATATTCAGAATTTTTTTTTTTAATTCTGCTGGCATGATTGTTTATGATTTATCATTCTTCAAATTGCTATCAAATCCTATTTTCATATAATTTTCAATTTCCAGTTTTATTTTTTTTCCAATTATCTCTATAATTCTACATAGATATTTACAAGCAGGACCCACTGTCCCAATGTGGCACATTAGAGGATATCGATCGGTGTAGAAGAGTAACCTTCTAGGTACTTCAAATTTTCTTCTGAAAGCGTTTTAAGCAGTGAATTTGAAAATGGAAGTGGATTAGAGATGAGAGAGGGCCAACTTCACATTCCTTTTTAAAATAGTAGAAGGAAGTGCACACAACTCTTGTTCATGACTGTATTGGGACTGTGTTTTCTTTCTGCTAATTATGTTGAAGACTGTAGAGAGCATATTAGTTAGATTCACTTCCCTCAAACACACATCCTGTTCTAAATTCCAATGGTTGCATTTTCTTAATTGATCCCAAGTCAAGACATGTGAAGTTCTTTGATTTGAGTCACATGTGAAACTTGTTACTCAAACAATCAAAGAAGATGAAGTTAAAGGATATCAGTGGAGCATATTTGATAATCTTAGAAATCAAACTTTTGCACTTTCCTCCAAACACACATCAAAGAGCAAGTGCTAAACTGTGATGAGTCTCATGAAGGTGTCATCTGCATGTGCCTACAATGACAACTACATATTTTGACTGTTGACCATGAACTATATGATTTTTGTAGGTGAAAATACAGAAGATGAGATCAGAGATGGAGGAGAAGCTGATGAAGAGGATGGCAATTGTGAGCAGGAAAGCAGAGGAGTGGAGGGCATCAGCACAGCTGCAGCACTCACAGCAGATCCTGAAAGCAACTGAGCAAGCGCAGAGGATGAAAAGCTTGAGGGGCTCCCACTTCAATGACACCAAATCTTGTGGCTGTTTCCCTTGCAACAGCCACCTCTAAAGAGAAAAGGCCATGCTAATTACTGACACGTGCTACATTTCTGCATGGGCAGAAGTGCAGATAAAAAGTTCAAGCTTCTTTAGATCTAGGGAGGCAGTGCTAATTCAAATTGGTCTTCATTTGTCTTTTTCTTCTGTAGTTTCCAGATTTTAAAAAATTCACAGAGAGAATGCAGAATCCAAGGAGGCCTGGGACAAAGATGAGTAATTGGGTCCAATGTCTTGTATCTCCCATTGATTTCTTGGTAGTGGAGCATTTTTTCCCCTATTGGGTTGCATAAGAATTACAGTATCAGTATTGATATTATCAGTAATATTAATTATATCAATAGTACATACCAGAACATGGACATTTGAAAGTAGCGTAAAAACTTAAATTTTACCAGCTACTGTGTTGGGGTGTGAGAGAGCCTTGACCAGTACACGGATTCCTAGGAATGAGGCAGAGGGAGCATCTATGGATACTAGATATAAGGCAAATATGATGGGTCTCCACATGATCTTTCATTTGGCATTTTACTGTGCGGCATCTTTTACCATTGTTTATGGATTATTTTACTGTGTTCGACTTTTCTCTACCATTGATCTGAGAGAATACTTGCTGCTTGAGGACTGACTGAAACCCCAAAAATTGGGAGCCAAACCGAACTTTTTCTCAAATTAAACCGAACCGATTGGCTCAGGGCGGTGCGGTTCAGTTCGGTTTGACAGTTTAACCAATCCACTGCTCCCTCCTACAAAATAGTATCGAAAGCTTTGAATTTACCACACAAGCTTGGAACCTTGGAGGGAGAGTAAAGTTAGAAGCATTAAAACCCCAGAACTCATGAGCAATCAATGAAATGTGTTGATGTTCATGCAACTGCAAGCATCGAGTATGATACATGTTCAGTCTGATGATATCTATGTGAGCTTGTTCTATATATCATGCAGAAATTCTTTCAATTATGTTCAGCCTTTTGCTTTTAGAAAACCAAAAAAATGGGGGAAAAAAAAAAAGAAATCATGTACTAAACACACAGCTAACAGAATATCTAAGAGGAAGAGATCAAAAACTGCATTTGAAAACTATCATTACAGTAATTGCTTCTTATGAGCAGGGTGTCTACCTACTTATAATTGCCTAATATGCCATAACATTCATACAATAAAGATGGAAGTATGAACCGCTACCTTCATTAATGGATGTCTCCTTTGTGTGATCTCGCAATACAATAAGCACAGTTCAAGTGGCGATGCCGAGGTGATGCCGAGGCCATGTGGCCATGTGGCCGAGTGGCACACACCAGCCTCATGATGAGAAGGTTCTGTGGTTCGAATCCTCCCGAGCTCCATCCCACATCCCACAGGTAATGTTGGTAAGGTCACCCTTAATCCCTCTCTGATGATCCCAAAAAAAAGGGTAGGTGAACTCGTAACAACATCCTTCAACCTCACTCTCCTACCACGTTCTTTGGTAGGCGAAGTTTGCTTGGATCTCACCTATTTCAGATCGTAGAATGAATGGGACTTGCATTTTTAAACCAGAAATTTAATTCTCTTCTTGATGTACATATGAAGTTTCTAATCTTGTACTTGACAAAATAACAATTCGTGAAGGTATGAATAGGTTGATGCTATTTAAAAAACCATCTGCCATCAGCATCTCTATCTATTATGAGCAATCACAAATACAAAGTATTTGCTATATAGAAAAGATTAGGAGAAAGACTTTAGAGCAAATTGGATAAAAATATACAAAGATAATGCTAATGACTTCAATAACTATGGTCCAATGGAATAGACCTGCCAACCAATCATACAATCACAGCACAACATAACAAGCCAACAATTATTTCCATCAACTGCTAAAAACCTAGCCATTGCCAAATCATAGGATAACAGTGAACTATTATTGAAATGGCACAACCCACCACATCTTTCTTGTTTATTATCTCTACCCTCTGTATGGTAGCTGACTCATCTCTCCATTTAGAACTCCATCAACAAAATTCATCCCCCAAACCCTTACCACCTACTTCTTCTCCCTTCTTCTCCTTCACCACCTTCTTCCTCCGGCCGATGGCGATCCGGTGTTCTTCGTATAGCGCTATCGTTCCGAGAGGCCAGAAGACCATGGGGAGAGCTGTGTACAAGAGCCAGATGCAACCAACAAAAGCATCAGCTTGTTTGATCAAACCATCATTGACAGTAAAGGTTTGATCAAACCAACAACATCAGTACATTATGATCAACTTCAACTGTAATCTGAAATCTCAGTACTCTGCATCCAGGTTTTTGAGGACCAAGCAAAAGGGATCGTCTGCTACAGAGATGACCATGGGGAGATGGTCTGCGAGGGATACGATGAAGGGCCTCGATTTGTCCGGCACGCATCACGCAAGACTTTTCATCAGAGGTAACTATGATTCCTAGCACCATGAAAATCTGCAAGCTGCAGCAGCTTAAGCTTACTCTTCTTCTTCCTACTACTACTTCATGCAGGTGCTCAGAACTACAGATTCCAGATTTTGTAACACAAAGGTGGCTTCAAATCCTTGAAGATCAGAACTAACACTTCTTCTTCTGATAGATACTAGAAGCTAAAAAGAAGACGAGAAACCAACAGCTAGTTTGGGCAACAAATACATCAAGTTGCGAGATATATTGTTGTATAACATCTAAGCTTCCTATCGAATGTAAAAGAAATCTCATTAGCTTCCTCTCAGATGTAATTATAAGAACTTACAAACATATGCACAGTGTAACTTCTATTCTGAAATATGAAATTTCCACTAAATTTTCTGAAATTTCAAATCCAATACTTATGTTTACAAGATTAAGCTGACTTTTGTGTCAGGGATTATAGATACAAGGTGTTTTGAACTTGCATTGTAAACCAAACATCTCTTACTCTTGCTCCTATCTGACATGTATGCCGCGATCCTCTACAATCTTAAGAACTAAATGCATCCAAGTAACATAAGAATAGCATTAGGCTACTAGAAATTCATTAGATTCAATACACAATCGCAGAAGAACCGCAGTTATGCCTATTCCTGCAATGGTGCTTCTTCTTCTTCTTCTTCGCTTAAAGTCAAATCCTCAAACTCCTCTTTATCTCTCTTTCACATGATTACACAGGAAACATGCTGCAAAATTCTCTCCTGACTGAGTCATTCAATTGAACTGCCAGAATTTTCATGTAGGGTGACATCAGATTCTAATGCAAGATGAACTATCCAATAGGTTCCCCTCTGACTCTATGATCTACTGGACCAACTGCAGTAATTTCTTCCATACATCGACATCAATTATCTCATTTGTTGGAGCATATCTCTATCTTACTGCAATCTATAAGACCTACCACTAAAAACGGCTTATAAGCAACAACTAATATATCTACTAGCTACAATCTGCATTCTCCAGAATCTACTCATCAGGATGAGGAAGACTGCAAGTGTTCAGCATCCAAATTTAACAAAATGCATACACTGATGGCCCCATAGAATAAACGCTAATCAAGTAATATCAATATAGGTTTTAGTAAGGACATCGAAAAACTCAAATAAAGAGAATTACCAAGCTTAACTGTAAAAAGTTTTGGTGATAGAAGATTCAAAGTAGCCAATATGTCAAACTTTCTATGATTGAAAGGTTCAGATTGTACGGGATACATAAAGCAAAGAAAGCAAGATACAAGAGGACCTGTTGTAGTAGGCATACGGGGCACATCATAAGCAGAACACCTCTATCTACCCTTTGCAAATAGCCTTAGAACCCAAAGTTTTCTACAATATAACCATCCCTTTTATCACTCGAAAGTTCAATAATGGTTCGTCTCCAATGTTATTTTCTTGGTGGTATAAGCTATGATCAATTATTATCCACTTTAGGGTACAAAAAAACACTTGAACCCCTCCACTCAGACCATTTTCTCTTCTGCAGAGAATCCTCAAAAGACTTTGTAACACTATGGATCATATATCTGCAGACTTGGTAACGCGATGGAGCACTACATGTAGTCCCTATAGTGTGTTGGCCAGCGGTCATAACATAAAGACGAAATGTAATAGATATGGAAGAAATGATGTTACTGCATTTGCATCAGTGTATATATCAAAGATGAGAAAAAATAAGTTTCTAATGGATGCAAACCATTTGACTAAAATGTCACAAAACTTTGAAGTGATGGAACATCTTAATTATCTAGTCCACACAACATTTGCCTAAAAAAGGAGAATTGGGGTGTGTGTGTGTGTGTGTGGGGGGGGGGGGGGGGGGGGTGGCGCGGAATTAGTAGGACATTTAACTACAATTATCCAAGAGTAATGAATACTCACCATTCAAATCAAAAGTAAACGAAATGACCTGAATTCTTTATGCCGAACGAACTCATAAAAGTATGAATAAACAATTAGAAAAGTGACATAGCTACATCCACAAAAACCAAAGTCAAGGAAAAATGGTCTCCAAGAATAACAGCCAAATCATATCTTCTAACAGAAAGGGAATAAAGGACTGTCTTTCAGGTACTTTGTGTACGAGTAAACAAGAGAGCATGCGGTTGAAATTGGAAAAAGCTTATTCAGAAGATGTGCATACACAAGAGGATGAAGCTTATATATATATATATATATATATATATATATATATATATATATATATATATATATATACACAGTAACAGACATGAAGCCATTGTACATGTGTCACTGAGGACATCTAACATAATGGCCCATTTAAAAATCTCATGGCCAGCCTAATAAATATTTCACAAATGTAAGGCAATGGTACAAACGAGGCTGCCATCAACAAACTATAATTTAAAAAAAAAATAAAAAATAAAAAATGTAAAATCGAAAAACAAAATGTGGGTGACTTCAGAATTACAACATAGAATATACATTGTTATGATTGGATGGATGATTGGTTGAAGGCATTCAAAGCATCTTCGCTGAGCTCAGACTGTGAATTGCTGGGAACAATAGTAGAAGGTGACCATTGGTCCGGGACAACAAGAAAATACGCAGACATTGCTTTTCTAAAACGTTTTTTGTATTGTTTTGGCGAAATTACAGTTGGAGATTCATTTTTGGGGCCACCCAAAATACCTGAAGCTTTTACCCATGTCTCTAGATGTTTGTCCCACGTATACTGCCTCATAAAATCAATGATCCCGAGTACTAGTTCATGCTTTTCCTCATCTACCCCCACCAGTAGAGAATAATCCATTACATCAATGGACTACACCAACATTAACAACAGAGAATATTAGGAATGAAGTATGAAATGAGTATCACTACAAAAAAAAAAAATACTAACATAATGGCAATATATAAACTTTCAACAGAAAGAAACATCTAGAAACAAAGTATTGGATGAAGGAGTATGATAAACTTGCAAACATCATGCAACACCACATAACATGTTCTATTGTCCAAGTAAAATTTGTTTTAGTTCAAAAGATAATCTAAAATTAATGGACATGATCATGGCAATGCTAAGTGATAGGACATGGGAATTCGGCCACATTGAAAAGCTAGGATACAATACACCAAGGACACATCATTGATAAATATATTGAAAAATACATGTGTGATAAAACAGCAAAAGGGGACAAATTAAAATATAAAAATTAAAACTCAAACTAGTTCCTCTTCCATTTGAAAATAGGAACATAGATACCCACGTCCGATGTTACATTTTAAGTCTTGAAATTTATCTGTTTGCAAAGAATTCAAATAATATAAAAGCAGATCCAGTTGAATTATGAATCTCAGCACTTCAGTATCAAGTTATTATTTTTTTTAAAATCTTGCACTTTCTACAACACAAATGTTTAGTGTAGGATATGTATCTAACACATAGGATACTCGTAATCAGGATATGACAGAAGGTGTATCCGGAGTAGCTAGAGTATTAAACGTGAGAATGGCTCTTCCAATTAAGAATCAATGCTTCATAGATCCTATGTTACAAACAAAGGAAAGAGATGTCAAGATAGTTCTAAGAGGATCCCTTCTCCGGATTTGATTCTTGGTTCAGCAAAAACAAGATGACATTATGATTCTATCTTTGTGGCTGTGGATCACTTTTCTAGGATGGCACACTTTATTCCATGTAGGAAAACACAGATGCTTTTAATACTGCTGGTCTTTTCTTCAAAAGATAAATTGTTTCACATTAAACAAGTGATCAAGCTCAACTTATCTTTATACTCACCATAATTCATTCAAATGCAAATTGCATGCTCCCAATTTTATGCAGACATGCAACTTAAGGAATCATAGAAAAAAAATATGATAATTGAGAAAAACAGGACAGTTCTACTCACCGCAAGAAAAGCAGTATCATTCCAAACAGCTCTCTCCAGCAGCCTCTTAGCCTTGTTTCCCATAAAGATTGGAGAAGTTGGCATCGCCTCAATAAGGTTTTGATCAAGCAGTACTTTGTTTTTACCACTTGAATCTGGATTGTACCGTGACCTTGACGATCCTTTAAGGTCATAAAGCCTTGTTACAGTCCGTTCAAACAAGAGATTCTCCATCACCAGAACATCAATTCTTGACTCTTTTCCTCCCTTCATGTTCTTAGTGGTAATCTGTAAATGAGTACCAAGGAAACAAGATTTTAATTTCATGTTGCAATAAAAATCGGAAAAAATAGTGAATTTCCAGATCTGAACTTAAAGAAAAGAAAAGAAATAAAATATGTAGCATAAGTTGTATCTGAAGCTGAGGTAATATAGTCAAGTAAATTACAATGCAAGTCTACAACCGACAACTAAGTTTACATTTTACCAGGTAAGCTTCAAGTTGTTCATCACATGCATAACAATTCTGCCTCCAAAACAAACACCTCGATGATAAAGCTTAAACAAACTCAATTTAATTTACTTAATTACTGCAAGTAGGCAGTGTTATGGCTTTCGTGATATATTTCAAACATCAACCTCAACCTCCTGAGAGTTAAAAGTGTAGATGGAAAGTAAAAAAGTAACATCTAATAGTTCTAGTTCAACAAAACTAGAGTCTTGGGCACACGCCTTTAAACTATTAAAATGAAGATGCATAGGGCTTTGGTCTTTTAAAGTTGCGTCCTACTTTTTCATTACAAATTTGGAGTACATGCAACCAAACTGTTCTATCATTAGTGTGTCCCATTAAGTGCATGAAATTAGACTATTTTCCAAAAATGAAAAAATTGAAATAAAAGTGGTGAAGTTTGTGACACCACGTTGAAACCAAACCAATACCCAATCTGACAACCCCTAGGCTTTGGATTATAATAGTAAAGATATTCCCCTACCAAATTTTCTGCTTCCTCCATTTAGTTCTACTAATCTTTTTTTCTCTCAGCGTGTCAATTATTTGATTAATTTATACTACAAACCCATTCAATATCCAGAAGAAACAATAAGACAACTGCATGCTAAATAACATAATACATAAATAATTTGTCGTTTCTACATTTAAGAACAAAAACAAAGCCCAAATTTTCATTCTTTATAGAATCAATAAGAAGAGGGGAATTTTGATATGGTGTCACATATATCCAAAAGAAACAATAAGACAACTGCATGCTGAATAACACAACACCAAAGTAATTTGTCATTTATATATTTAAGAAGAAAAAAACAAAGCACAAAATTTCATTCTTTATAGAATGGGTGCAAAGAGGGAAATTTTGATATGGCGAACATTCTTCAAAAGGTGTACGCTTTAAACACGAACTAATATTACAGACCCTAGAAGAAAATTTCACCAATAAAAATAGCTTGATTTAGTGCCAAGAAAGCATTAGGATACTAAAATGATGATAATCAGTCTTTATATTTATATTTTGTAGAAGACTCAAAAGCTGCCAAGCATAACAATAATTGCAAGTCTTAAGTTCAAAAGAACAAAGGCAAAATCATCAATAACGTCAAACTCATTAGAGTTACCATTTCTACCTTCAATCAAAAATAAAGTTGGAGAGACCAATACCAGATTATAGTGTGAAGACATATCAGCCTTGGGATTTTCTTCCTAATGGAAATAGTTCATGTTTGGCAACCAACTTTTCTTTGAATAATGAGATCAGAACTGCCCACTAGCATGGCAAGTCACCAAATAGCAACAATAACAAAGCCTTTGGCCAAAACGTCGAGCTGACTCCTTTTACTCCAGTCAACTCATCTGAGAACATCTCATCCTTTTAACAGACCATGATATAACAGCAACCAAGTCTGTATTCCAAATCTTTGGGGTTGGACACATGAATCCTTTTTCTCTATGTAGTTTAGTTACAGGTCACATCCTCTACCAAAAGTAGCAAGTACGACATGCTTGCTTATTGACTCAATGTAACCCATAAAGGCAAAATTGTGGTGTTAAAAGTTTGAGGCAGCCTTAAGACAAATTGGTGTGTCAATCAATCTAGAGAGTAGGGGTTTGAATGGGCCCGGGCCAGGCCCGGGCAGGCCAGCCCGCCGACCTGCCCAGGTCCGTCCCCAAACCCCCGGGTTTGGGGATCAAGGCCCACGGCTCGGCCTGGCCGGTCTCGGGCCGGAGAGCCAACATCTCTTTTAAGAGCCATTGGCCCAAATTAGGGGGGGTTTGTAATTTTTTAAACAAACCCCTCCCCAACGGGTATATTGGCCCAGAAATTAGCCGTTGGGGAGTTTTTGTAATTTTTTTTTACAAAACACCCCAACAGTATTGTGGCCCAAAATTTGTTTTTTTTTTTTTTGCAAAAAAAAAAATTACATTTTAACTTCTCTTCCCCTCTATAAATACCCACTCTTCCCCACTTCATTTCATCATCAAAAAATTCTCTAAAAAAATTTCTTAAATTCTAAGTGCTAAAACTCTCAAAGTTCTCTCAAGTTCTCAAGTGATCAAGCTTTCTCAATTTCCCTCAAGCTCCCTCAAGTTCTCAAGCTCCCTCAAGTTCTCCAAGTGCTCAAGCTCCCTCAAGGCGCAAGCTCTCTCAAGTTCTCAAGTTCTCCAGTTCCTCAAGCTCTCTCAAGCTCTTTAACATTCCGGTATTTATATTCTTGTCAATTTTAGTTTAAAAATGGACGCACACTCTTCCTCAGCAAGTTGCAGTAATCATTCTTCTTCTAGATATAATGCTTTTGATTTGAATAGTCAAGAATGGTAAAATTTGTATTTGCCTTTACCCAACACTCCAATACTTCCATTCACACAACCAGAAACACCCTCCACAAATTTTATTCTTTCTACTGATTTATCTTCTAATCCACCTTCTACTTTCACTGTCGAAGTAGCAAATTTCATGGCAGAGAAAAATCTGATGTTTGGAAAATTTTTAAAAAAGAAACTACTAATGGAGTTAGGAAGGCTGTATGCAAGCTTTGTCCCGATGTTTCTTATTTATTTTCAAAAAATAATGAAACTAGCGCACTAACTAGGCACATTAGGACAAAAACACCCACAGAATCAACCACGACAAATAAAAATTTTCACTTTTAGTGGCACAATAAGCACTTTTAGTTATAATTGTCAAAGAGATAAAACAAATCTAGCTAAATATTAATTCAGACTGAACAACCTTTTAGTTTTACTGAAACTGAAGCAATCACAAATTTTATTAGAACTACTCATAATCCTGAATATGATCCATTCTGTAAAGATACTATTAGAGCGAAAATGTTCAAGTTTGTTGAAGAAAGGAAACAAATTTTACTTGCAACTTTTTTTCTATGCCACAAAAAAAGTTGTACTTACAAGCTCTTAATGGATCTCATTACATAGTTGTTATTGTATATTTTATTGACTCTGACTGGATTTTGAATAAAAAATTATTAGTTTTAAAAAAATTCTTTTCCTCATAATGGTTCTAATCTTAGTCAGACTATTATGAAAGTTGTTAGAAAATTTAGAGTTGAATGTAAAAAAATTTCTATTTCAATTGATAATACTAATAATAATACTGCTGCAATTGAGCTTTTAAAAAATCATTTTAGACCGATTTTGAATGGAAATTTTTTTCATATTCGTTGTGTGTCACATTATTAACTTGTGTGTACATGATGGTTTAAAATGTATAGATACTTATATTCACAATTTAATAAGTATTATTTTATTTATTAGAAGCAGTGGACCAAAAAGGCAAAGCTTTAAACAAAGTTATTCTTGCGAAGGGTTACCAATTAGAAGTTTACCTCGGGACATAAGGATACGTTGGAACTAAACATATAATATGTTGAGGAAAGCTATTCCTTATCGGACTGCAATAGATACGTTTATTTTTCACGAAATTGTCAGATATAATTATCTCCGGTGATGATTGAAAAATTATTGAAGTAATTTGTGAATTTCTGAAAAAATTGTAAGAGTAACAAGATTATTTTCTGAGGTTTATTATCTCACAACTAATTTAGTTTTTTACGAGTTAACTGAAACTACTGAACTATTTTATACATATCGAAATGATTCTTTGCTTCATGATATTAATGCACTTATGGAAGAAAAATTTAATAAGTATTTTAAATACTTTCCTATATATTTTTTTGCTACTATTATGGATTCTCGAATAAAATTTGAAGGATGTAAATATTTACTAGAAAATTTTAATGAAAAATGAATTATCCTGATTGTTTCTTAGCATGGAATGATATTAAACATTCTATAAATAATATATATGTTTTTTATGATTCTCAATTTGAAAATAAACAATCATCCCAACCTGTATCTTCATCTAGATTTAAAAGTTCTTTATTATCTGGTTTATTATCTGCATTCAAAAGATCAAGGTCAGATTCGTTAAATGGGCTTCATTATTATTTTACTCGTGCTATACCTCTTAAGATTGATGCAGGCTCAGGATTTGAAAATTTTGATATTTTGGCCTGGTGAAAATCACAGGAATCGACATATTCTATGCTTTCTATCATGACGCGTGATTTTCTAACCCCTCCTGTCTCCACTGTACCTTCAGAACCTGCTTTTAGTACAGGTGGACGAGTGATGACTGATACGAGAAACCGCCTGGTGTCAGAAGCCATCAAGATGAGCACTACAGGAAGGATTAACTCGATACGGAGACGAAAAGTAAGAATAAAACAGTAGATGAAATCATTGAAGACTCTCCAAAAAATAAGTGAAGAAATGAAAATCTTTTATACTTGTATTTTTATCAATTTCTATAAAATAGTGTTCTGGGTATTTTGATTCAGGTTATGCTAGTGACCGAAAAGATAGAAAGTCTACTACTGTGTATTGCACCTTTATTGGAGAAAATCTAGTGACTTAGAGAAGCAAAAAAGTAAGATGTGTCTCGCTCAAGTGCAGAAGCTGAATATAAAACTATGGCTCATACGGTATGCAAGATGGTGTGGTTAAAAAAAATCTACTGATGGAGCTTGGTTTCAGACAACCTGGGCTCATGTCTATGCATTGTGATAATCAGTTTGTCATCTACATTGCTCAGATCTTGTATTCCATGAAAAGACCAAATATATTGAGGTTGACTGTCACTTTGTTAGAGATACTTAGATCAAGAAGGTGGTTACTTTCCAGTTTACACCTTCTTCAAGGCAGTTGGCTGATCTCTTTACTAAAGTTGTCTAACCTCAGGTATTTTCTAATCTATGTAATAAGCTAAGCATGTTAGATGTCTATACTCCAGCTTGAGGGGGAGAATTAAGTTGGGTTATTAGTATTGGATTATTGGGTCATTGGGTTATTACCCGTATACCCTTCTTAATCCTTGTCTTCTATATATACTTCTTTTCTTATGAATAAAATTAACTTTTGAGGGTTTTGCTTTCTACAATAATATTATGATCCATGCATTTTGATTAACATATATGTCGTACATCATCACCGGAGTCGTAAAGTAGTAATATTTTCTAGTTATATGACTTGATTTGATTATTACGTGATCTTTATGTTAATATGATTGTTAGAGGAGATTAAATAATCTGTACAATTAGAACTAAATTTTTGTTGCTCTAGCTTAACTGATCTATTCTTTTTTTATGCTATGTGTGTCTTGCTAAGATTTCTAAGATTACAAGATAGTATAATTAGTTCGAGAAAATCCTTAAAATCGTATTTGATGGATTAATAGTCATGATCTATATTTTGAGATTGATTTGTACATGACAGTTGATATTATAAAATCATATTAAAAAGCATGTTGCAGTATTCACTTAGAATATTCTTTATTCATGCTCGTAACTTGGTATGTAGATCATGCTTTTTCTAGCATAATTATTGTCAAATTATCATGATTAAAATCTTGTATAGATATTAATTAACCATGCAAAGAAGAGAATTTTATTTGCATCATTGGTTATGTTAGGAATTTGTTAGTGATGCAATTAAGAAATAATTAGAGTTTTATGTTTATTTCACGACTGATAATTATTGTTGAACACAAATTCTTACTATGGAAGTTTGAAAGAGATTGATTCATAAATGGATAAGTCGGCCCATCACTATGTTTAGATCGATTATAGATTATTATTGTGGTTAGAAATGATCATGTGAAACGAATGTGAGACACTTTAGGAATAGTGATGAGTTCTAGATCAATTGTTCATGATTGATTAATGTCCACTTGGTAAGGCTTGCATAACTTATGAAGTACATAGACATGCAATACATCATGGCACACTATCATATGCTCGTGACCTGGTGCTAGTGGAATTGTTGAACATGTTAGCCGTAATATATGAGGTGTTAGACATTATATATGAGTAGTAAAGAATCTTTTATGTAAAATTCCATATTGAATACTTAATATAAGCGGAAGGCTAAAACCTCTGTTTAGGTTTTCTGCATGCTCAAATTGACATGGTATCAGAGTAATTATCCTTGTCCCCAGGGACTTGACTCTACTGCCCCGTTTTCCATACTTAAGAAACAAATTCTTATTCAAACAATTTCGACCTGAACTAACTTTTATAGCTTGCTCCAACTTATCACTTTTTTATTCTTATAGTTTTCAAGCATCTTTCTTCCACATTTTGGGTTTTAACTTCAATTTCTCCACTGCCACACTTGATGTTTTGTATTCAAATGAAACAAGCCCTCGCCCTACATTTTACAATCAGAAGGATAGCCCATACATCAGAGTAGATTTGAGATGGATGTATCCATTATATTAGGCTACTCAAATTAGTAAGACCAGATTAGAAATTATTAGAATCTAGAAGGTATATGCTAGAAGTGTTTTGCAAGACCATGCTACAATAATTGTTGTATGTGCCATATAGATAGAATGAAACCTAAATTTCGGTGTATTCTCTATCAAATATCTTATAAAATAAGTCAAATAAGCGCCAAGAATATCTCATTCTTTGTAATATGTTCAAGCTCCTTTCTCCCCATTTCCTAACCAGTGATAACATCTTCCGCCTATTGTGAATAGATATGGTTAGTTCACTTCAGAATTACGAACCTGCAATAGTCCAAGCAACAAAAAGATAGCAATGGAAATGGGCTCAGGCTGCCCAGAAACATGGTACATGGATGTGCTGAATAGGACCTAGAACTTGGATCTTGCTGTGGTATTAAACTAAGGGCCACTTTGATTTTTGTGTTGTGCCTAGGTTCATCTTCACCCAGCATGGCTGTTGGCTGTCTAAAATTCATTAGAGACAAGTCCTCAGACGCGGGCCTCACTTCAACGCGAAGGTCGAGTCCCAACTAAAGCGCGAACTTCGTGTCCATGGGCAAACACGGGTCTAAGCAACTCCGTATCTCACTGCAAGCGCGGATCTGAGCAACTCCGCATCTCACTTTAAACGCGGGTCTGAGCAACTCCGCGTCTCACTGCAGGCGCATACCTAAGAATTTCACGTTTTGACTCCAACGCGGACATTGAGTACCGCGTCTACACAACAACGCGAGGTCCGCGTCCAGCACGAGACCCGCGTTTCTATTGTAACTGACGCCATTACTGGGCCAATCAACTCTCCACATAATGTGAAAGTTAATCCCCATTATTGAGGGATTCTAGAAGACAATTATACTCCTATGACCCCTATAAATAGCTTTAACAGCTATAGAGGGGAGGCTTTTTTATGAGACTTTGGGCAGAGAATTCTCAAACTAAAAGCTTCTTTTTTTTTCAACCACAGAGGTTCAGAGAGAAAGAGAAGGAGAAATCAGTGGACCCTAAACACTTAGTGTGTTAAAAACAGAGATCCTTTCTGATTACTTTTCGAGAGCACCCCGAAGATAAACTTGTCGTTCAGTCAGTCAACGGAGAATAAGAATCACTCTCCATCGCCACATCAAGAACCCAACCTTAAATAAAGGGGAGACCTAGATATTCTCCCCGAAGATAAACTTGTCGTTCAGTCGGTCAATGAAGAACAAGAATCACTCTCCATCGTCACATTAAGAACCCAACCCTAAACAAAGGGGAGACCTAGATATTCTCCCCTCTTTTGTAATCGGAATTATTCCGTTGTAATATTTCATCCACCCAAAAAAAAATTACTTCACATTATTTTTTCCAACCAAAAAAAGAAGGCGACTCCGTTGGGGACTTCATTCTCTATTGATGAGAACACCGTGGCGCAAGCTGATGTCCAGCTCCTCAGGAGGACAGTGGAATCCCTCCTTATTAAATTCGACCAAGAAAATTTTGAGAAATTTCTTTTCTCATGCTCCTCTAAGTCCAAGAAATTGTAACAGTACCACAAAGTCTCGTCAGGGACTCGCTTTCGAATATCTTCAAAGATTTCTCTAAAAGTGGCCCGCACTTCTGCTCATAGCACAAGCAATGCCACTTCTAATGAGGTTCTGAAAACCTCTCGTGCAGCCCGCGTCAATGTTTCTCAAGAGACCCGCAGGGCTAATGCATCGGCACACGATCAAAGCGATGGTGAAGATCAGTCCCGCCATCACTCTCCTATCTGAACTCTGCAATTTCAGGTTGTCGAGGGTTCCCCACAACCTTTGAGACTCAACCGGAATGCTGAATGTCGACGAAGACGTCGCGTTCATCGACAACAAATCGAAAAATCTGCAGAAGTAATCTGTCGTGCAAACACAGAACGCGAGCTTTATACCAACGTTTTTCTAAAGCAGCGCGAGGACCGCATTTCTGTTCTAGAACGCGAGTCCCGCCTTGCTCAACCACGCGTTTCAGCGTCCAAACACGAGACCCGCATTCTGCCTGCTCCAAAACGCGAGATCCGTGTTCTACTTGCTCCAAAACGCGAGACCCGCGTTCTGCGTGTACCAGAACGTGACTCTCATGTTTCAATACCAAACGCGATGTTCGCGTTCTGAGGCAAACTCAACCAACGCTACAGGTCCGCGTTTTAACACCACGTGAGGTTTACGTTTCAACAAAGAAACGCGAGGCCTGCGTTCAGAATTACATGTATTCAAGACATAAATAGCCAAAAAACCCTCACCCCCATGGGTTTGAGGCTAGTTCCTCAGATGTCCCCGCAACAGACCTGAGGGACTACCTGACAAAGAAGAGGAGTGCCCACCAAATCACTCCTCAATGCCACTGCGAGTGTTTCATCTCAGCAGTACTTTTTGATTGCCATTGCGGCTTTCAAATAACCAACCCTTAATTTTTAGCCAGTTATTGTGGCTTCAAACTCGGCCAAGAGACGACGATCCTGGAAAAAGAAGTCATTCTCTGACGTTGAATACCCAGAGGTGACTGCAAACATGGTGGGGCCAAGTCTCACACCAAGCAAGTCCAAAGGGAAGCAACTGGCTGTCAGTTCAGAGGAGTCGGATGTTGACCGATCTCCAGATTTGAAGGATATTCTTATCGAACCTGAAGGGGTTTACAACACACTCGGACCTATACGGGAATAATTGTCCCAGTTGACTACAGTTTGTTGGTCATGGGAATTGAGGTGAACGATGAGCACTCCGCCATCATCGAATTCCAGTCTTTGAATTTTAATTCGGAGACAACCTTTACTTATATGTTAGGCACTCCTAAAGAAGTGGCCAAGTCATTTGAAGAGCAGGCCCGAATCCAAAGGAACGGATCGATATGATTCGAGCACAACAAGAATATATCGACACCCTTAAATAAATGCTCTCACAACTGCTTAAAAGAAAAAGAAACCAAAGGACAAAACACTTTCCAAGAAGTCCAAGGGCAAAAAGAAGGAAGGGTAGACCTCATCTTCTGCAAACACTGAGAATGAAGAGCATTCCAACTCTGAGCCTCCCAAATCTTCATCTGAAGAGGAGGATAACTCAGAAAATAGAAACAGTCATTCCAAGAGGATGAGTAAATTGGAGTAACGTCTCGAAGTCCTAGCAAACCGAGGCGGCTTTCAAGACATGGGGATAATCCTGCCTTACCCACCAGAATGGGATACAGCTCCCTACTCTCCCAAGTTCAAGACACCGACCCTCCATACTTTCAACGGTAAAGGGTCGCCGAACCAACACATATACTATTTTAAGTCCCAAATTGAAAATGTAGTATCAAACGATGCTATTAGCTCGTTTATTCATTGACACTCTTAAGGGGGTCGCCTTTGAATGGTTCATGAAACTTCCTGTCGGCTCGACCAAAATATGGGCCGACCTTGAGAAGTTATTTCTGGCTTGCTTTTTCGAAAACGATACAGAAATTTCAGTGCCAACTCTCCTTACAGCCAAGCAAAAGAAAGGAGTATCAAAACTTTGTTGGCCCAAAGGCCCTTCACTCTAGTTTTGATGATGATTAACTCATGTAGTTATAGTTTACTAATAATCTTGTGATATTTAGTTTCAGATATTTGATCAAGTTATTAGTAGGTGATTAGCTTCAACAAAAGAGTTTTGGAACTTTTACTGTTGATTCAAGAGCTCGAGCGTCATGATCACATCTAGTACTCGGTTGGAGTCAAGCTCGTTGGATCGTATTTGGATCGAGTCGACTTGGAGAAGGAGTTCTACAAGAAGACCTCGGTTTGTTTAGTTTGTTTAGTTTAGATCTTGTGTAAAGATTAGATAGTGTTGATATGCTCAAGTTCACACACACAAATTTTCAGTTTATTGGTTTTGGTTTTCGGTTTAACCGATTTTTGATTTCATGTCAAAAATATAGATAGATATCTTTATATGTCTATTGGATTCTATCCATATACAATATACTTCAAAGTTGTTTTAATATCATGTTTTTGTATTTACATGAGTTTTAGAGAAAACGGTTTTCCATTTCAAAAATTCAAGTTTTGAAAAATACGAATTTTGGTTTAAGGCAAAATTTTAATATCACAAAAATGGTTCAAATTGTCTATAATATTTGTTGAATTTTAGTCATACATATTTGTATTTCAAAGATCATATAAGAACTTATTTTTGTGAAATTTATGTGATTTTATGGGATTTAATTGAAGTTAAAAGATGAGTTTTTAAATCCTAAAAATACCCAGCCAGAGACACTGGCGGTCGACCGGACCAGGAGTCGGTCGACCGGCACGGTCGACCGATGTGCATGAAGACGTGCACACGGCCAGCCTCTTCGGCCGGTCGACCGGGCGGTCGACCGACTGAAGGCACCCCACTCTCGGGTGGGGGCCGGTCGACTGGACAGTCGACCGTTGGCTTTGGCCGATTGACCAGGCGGTCGACCAGAAGGGCATTTCTGCCCTTTCCTGCTGCCACCGGGCAAAATTTTTGGTGGGTTATAAATAACCCCTTCTTTGGCTGATTTCACCAAGATTTGAGAGGAGAAAATTTTACATCTTTCAAGTATTTTTTAGCAAGAGTTTTTGGTGTTAAAAGATTTATTTTTATTTGTTTTTAAAGTGTTAAAAATTCAAAGAAAATAGAGTCTTTTGGGAATTGGTTTTTGATCTAAATTTCAATATCTATTTGGAGATTTTCTCAAGTGTTTTTCTTTGTTCTAAACACTTTATTTTCTCACACTTAAAATATCATATCTATCCTATCTATAGGATCTTGTTTTAGTGAGAAAATTGGTTTGTGGTTTAGTGAGACCACCAAGAATTGTAACCTTCTTTATTTATTGTTATCCCTCTTGTGTAGAGGTGATTGTGGAGGTTGTGATTGGTATCCCTCTAGTGAGAGGTTGATTGTTGTTTGGCTAAGTGCCCATCCCTCTAAGTGTAGAGGTGATAGCTGTTGTGCCTTGCCTCTAAGTATAGAGGTTGTATTTGTTGGAGAGAGGAGTTGTGTACTCCTAGTTGTATTTGCCCAAATCCTCAGTGGAGGTTCCCTGTGTGGGAAGTTCTGTGTGGACGCTATAGTGAAAATCCTTCTTATGAAGGCAGGGACGTAGAGCTGGGTGCTCGAATCTCGAAACATATCTCGGTGTTTGCGATTGATTCACTATCTCTAAACTCTCTCTTATTTACCTTGCATTGATTCATATTATTCATATCCTATCTTATATGCTTGGTATTGTTTGTGTGTGCCTCACTTGTGTTGAACTAAGAGAGCTTTACATAGCACCTCAACTCTTATTTAGAGGAATTTAGAAGAGATAGTCCAAAACTCTTCACCGGAAATTCGGCTACACTCTTTGGTTACATTAAGTGTGTTGCAATTTGTTTTTAATTCCGCATTATTTGTCATTAGATTAGCCATACACCTATTCAACCCCCTCTAGGTGTACTTGCAATTGGTATCAGAGCCTACGCTCCTAATATTAGGTTTAACCACGTAGGAGTGAGATCTTGGCTAGCTAATCTAATATTTGCATTTGCACACTTATTGTTTACACACACTCATGGATTACCATCCCATGTTTGATGTCTCTAAAATTGATATATGGAAGGTTAGGATGTGTGCTCATTTAAAAACCCTAGGTTTTCATGTTTACCTTGCCGTTACCAAGGAATCTTATCATGGTAATAGCAAGCATAAAAAGGCTAATGCACAAGGCCTAAAGGCACTTAGAAAATCTCTTAGCAAATTAAATATGGTTTCTCATTGTAATTCCGTCTTTGCAGTGTGGAACATATTGACATCTTCCGAGCTACAAACGCCAATCAATGAGGAGAAATCTAATGGAGAAGAGTCCGACCAACATTGCTTCATGGTCCAAGGGAATGACTCTCTTGAAGTATATTCGGATACTCAACTAGATGATAATACTAGTTCTTCTTGTAATGAGTGTATGGAGGCACATGCTTTAAATAATGAACTAGCTATAGGTTGTGAAAATTTGTTAGAAAAATATAAACTTTTGAAAAGAAAAATTTTGCATTAAAAGAAGAAAATAATAATTTGTCTTCTAAACTTGATATTGTTTTGCAAGAGAGGGATGAGATTTCAATTGAAAGGGACTCATTGAAATCCCAACTTGAACTTGCCCAAAATGAAAACAAGATCTTAAAAAGTAAAAATGATTGTAATGATATTTTGAAGAATAATGAAGTTCTATCTTCAAAACTTGATTTTGTTATAAAAGAGAATGAATCCTTGAAAATAAAAATTGCTTTAATTTCAAAGGATTTGGATTTAGTTTTAAATGAAAATAAATCTTTAAAAAATGATATAGATACACATGTTTGTCATGCTTTACAATCTAGTGTACCCATTGCATGTTCCACCTCTTCTATTATTGAAAATGATATATGTGATTTAAAGAAGAGTGTTGATTGTTTGGGCTCTACTTTGAGCCAGTGTGTCATGAACCACACATGTTTGGAATCCATGTTTCGCAAGAAACATGCTCCTCCTATGCATGCGCACAACCACAGCATACACATACTCCTCACGTTCATACACATAACACAATGTATGCTTATGTGTACACTTGTACACATTATGGACGTAAGGGCCACCTTGAAAGTTTTGTTATAATAGAGTACATAATGAAAATTTTACAAATAGATTTGTTTGGGTTAGGAAAGGTACTAACCTCTATGGACCCAATAGAGTATGGGTATCAAAAATCACTCCTATTTTATTTGATGTAAGTGTGGGATCTCACAAGACGTGAGAGATGTTGGTGCCTTGAGGTGAATGCGTTCCGAGCCAAACGGTGACAATTTTGCATGCATCACTTTCAAGGGGAGTTTGGTGGGAAGACCACCATGGTTTGGAGATATAGAGATGTGCCCTAATGGTTTTGGTAACGATCTCTAACTCCCATTCATGTTTACATGCTTTCATTATTGATTTTTAGCATGTTTTATTTTTCCAATGATTATTATGTTAAATGTCATGATGATTAGACTTATGACATACAGTAATTGAGATACACCCATGTTTATATGGACTTATATTTTTGTGTTCTCACTTTAAGTTTAACTATTGTGTATATCATAGATTTAAGACATGTGCATTTACTTAACGATCATATTGGTTTATGTTTTGCTTTATACTTCATATTTTGATTACATGTTTAAATGTAACATTTCATTAAAACTTGTGTATATATACTTGTACAACTAGTGAGCCACAAATAGATTATTATATGTTTGTCCTTGATTGCTCATTTGTACTCATTATTGTTGGCCCGAAAGCCCATCACTCTAGTTTTGATGATGATCAACTCATGTAGTTATGTTTACTAATGATCTTGTGTTTAATTAGTGACAGATTCATGATCAAGATCTTAGTTGGTGCATAGCTTCAACAAAGGATTTAAAGTCAAGATTTGGAGCTAGCACGGTGTTTGGACCAAGTCAAGAAGGCTTCAAGTGAAGACTTCAAGAAGATGAAGACTTGTGTCTAGGTTTGTTTTAGAAGATTTTGTTTTTAGATAAAATGTAAATGATAGAATAGTTAGTGGAATGCTCAAGTATACATACACACACACTCTTGATAGTTTTGTTTTTTACAAAAGATTTTTTAGTTTAGAAAAATACATGTTTTGTTTTTGGTATTCATTGTTTACATGTTTTAACCAAAACCATGTTTAGATCTTAATGTCAAAAACATAGATATTTCACCATGTTTGTGTAGTGGATCATATCCATACACACTATGCTTTAATAGAGTTTAAATATCTTGTTTTTGTATTTGGAGAAGTTTTAGAAAAACAATTTTTGGAAAAATCAAATTTGGAAAAATACTGTTTTCATTTGAGCCAATTTTTTCAAGTTACAAAAATAGTCCAAATCATTTATAACATGCCTTGATTTCGTGCAAGCATGTTTGTTTATCAAAGTATATTGGTAAAACTATTTTTGTAGATTTTCTATGTTTTTATGGGATTTTATTAGAATCAAAAAGACCTAGTTTTAATCCCCAGAATTTCTGTTTCAGGCTTCAGTCAGTCGACTAGTCGACCGACCAAGTCGACTAGGGCTGAAGTTGGTCGACCGGCTCGGTCGACCGACGTGCACAGACGTGCACGCCTTTGTGTGGCAGGTGGCCGGTCGACTGACCCGGTCGACCGTCCAGAGAGCTCTGCTCTCTGGAAAGGCCCCGGCCCACCGGGCGGTCGACCGGACAGAGAGTCTGCTCTCTGTATCTGGCCTCGGTCGACCGACCGGTCGACCGATGGCACAACGGTCTGAAATATGACCGTTGGCCGGTCGACCGGGCGGTCGACCGCCAGTTCTGTCAGACCCCAACGGCTAGTTTTTTCCAGCCTATAAATTTGGGAGTTTGGGCATTATTTTTCTCTAAGATTTTTAGTGAACTTTGAGCCAGTTTTTCCCACTTCATTAAAAGAGTTTTTCTCCACTAAATTGAGAGCTAATACTTCCAATCAAAAGGGGAGTTTATCAAGAGTGTTTAAAAGAGATTCTTTGAGTTTTCCTCCACCACTCTCATCCTTATTTTTCTCACAAACACTTGAGCTATCCATTGTCTATTCATCTTATAGGAGTGTTGTAGTGAGATAGTTTTTAGGTGATCAAAGTGTTGTGATCACCAAAGTTCTACTTTGTTTCTTTGAGGAGGCGGACGTGTGTGTTCGCGATTGTTTCGGGTCCTAGTGTGGACTCGGTGTTTCGGGTTCGGGTGCGAACTCTTTGTTTGAGGTGCAGCCTCGGCGAGCTAGTGAGCTTGCGGTGTGTACGGGCTAGAGAGTCCAAGGAGTTCAAGTGTGAACTCGGTTTGTAGGTGTTGCGGCACCGAGGAGTGATCCATTGGGATCGATTATAGTGGAAATCCTTCGTGTGTCGAAGGCGGGGATGTAGAGCAAGTGTGCTCGAACCTCGAAACAAATCCCTTGTGTTTGCGATTGCTCTTTCTATTTCTCCCTTACTTGTTTATATCTTGCATGCGTCTATTGCTTTCATATTTATATGCTTGATATACTTGTGTGCTCTTATTGATATATTGCTTGGGGATTATTTGCTAACACTTGTATTCAACCAAGAGAGCCAACGCGGCACCTCAACCCTATTCAGGGGAATCTTGAAGAGTTAGTCCAGAGCCCTTCACGGGGAATTCGGCTACACTCTTGTGTTATACGTGGTGTTTAGTGTAATAATTTTGTTTAGGTCATAATAGTTTTTAATTCCGCATTTAGTGACCTTTAGATTAGCCATCACCTATTCACCCCCCTCTAGGTGAACTTACAATTGGTATCAGAGCCAAGTGCTCTTGATTTGGGTCTTACAACCTAGAGTTAAAGATCCTCATTTTTAGGCTAATCACAATATTTGTACACACACCATGGGCTTCATGTCACCACCCATGTTTGACATTCTTAACATCCAAATTTGGAAGGTTAAGATGTCTTTGTACCTCAAAGCCCTAGACATTCATGTTTATCTTGCTACCATAAATGATTCATATATTAATAATAGCAAGTACTTTGAGGCAAATGCAAAAGCCCTTCATGCTCTTAAGTCTACCCTAAATGATGATTATTTATCTAGGGTTTCTAATGTTGATTCGGCTTTTGTAGCATGGAACATCATCACCTCCCTCGGCGAAAAAGATCTATATTATGCGGGGAGCGATTCGGACGTTGGAAGCGACACCTCCAACGTGTGCTACATGGTCCAAGGGGATAACCCCCTTGAGGTAACTACCGAATCCGAGGTAGATGAAGATACTGACATGTCATATGATGAGCTCACATCCTTTTGTCAACTATTGTTTGAAAAATATAACATGATTAGAAAAGATAATAAAATTTGAAAAAGAGTTTTGATTGCATGCAAAAATAGAATGATTCTTTTAAAACTAAAATTGCATGTTTAGAAAAAGAAAATGATGATTTGAAAAATGAAAATGTTTCCTTATTTTCAAAATTGAGTGATCTTTGTGAAGGAAACACAAATTTGAAGAATAAACTTGTTTTGGTGGAAAAACAAAAGGAAATTGTTTTTCAAGAAAACTCTTGTTTAAAAAGAAAAATTTTTGAAAAGAAAAAGAAAATGTTTCTAAAAACAAGAAAAATGACTCTTTATCTCACTATACTTTTCATGCCACCATTGAAGATAGTGAGATAGAATGTTTGAAAAATAAAATTGATAGTTTGAGCTCAACCTTGAGCTCTTGTGCATTTAATCATTCTAGGTTGGAGTCTATATTTTTAAAGAAACAAACTCCACACATTCATGCACAACATCATCATGCATATTCACTTTTTGCACGCCACGATCACACCCATAAACATATGCATTCTAAGGTGTACAAATGTACACATTGTGGCCGCAAAAGCCATCTAGCAAAATTTTGTTATGATAGGTTACATCATTTAAATTTTGCTAATTATAAAAATTGGGTTCCATTAAATGCTAACCCCCGTGGACCCAAGAAAAAATGGGTACCAAAGTCCCCACCGTTTGTTTTTAATGTAGGTGAGGGCTCTCACAAAACGTGAGAGATTTGGTGCCTTGGTGGTGGTTGCATGGACTTGAAGGACACATTTGATGCACCGCTATCAAGGGAGTTTTGGTGGGACATCCACCATATTTGGAGTTTTGGAACATAGTTCCTTAGTTGGTAACTATTTCTAAACTCTTATTTTAGTTTACATGCTTTTAATTTCATGATATCATATAGCATGTTCATGTTTTTGTCCTTCATGTGGTATATACTAGTTTAAATGTAGTTTTTATCAAAACTTGCATTTATACATGTACAAATAGTGAGAACAAATTGATTCATATATGTTTGCACTTCATGCTCATTTGTACCCACTATATGCACATATATAGGCTAGTTTTGATGATTCTTTCAGTTATACTTGTTTTGCCTATTTTCATGTTTTACTTCATGTATATGTATTTTTATATTCAAATCTAATAAATATACATGTATACCCGTGAGTCTTTTCCCTTCATGCAAATACCTTTAATAGACTTTTTTATGTTTGGGATATGTATGTATATTGTTAGTTTTGGATAAATCATACATATACCTAGAAGTTTGTTTTAAAAATGAAAAATGAATTTTCATGTTTTGTTTGATAAAATGATATTAGTGTTTTGAGCTTCATTGACTATTTTCATGGAAAATGCTAAACACATGATTTTTGTACACTCACACTTTATTTGTTTATTCATGACTTTGTTTCATGAACATATTTTTGAGCTTTATTGTTTTGAGTGTCAATTCTTGTGTATTTGGTATGACTCATGAAAATCATATGCTTTGATTCCATGTTTTGAAGGATCTTTAACTAGTTTGTCAAAAATTATTTTAACTAGTTAATTATTCTTCATATGGGTAGTGGTTTTCACTATAAAATGTTTTCAAACTCTATTTTCGAAAACCCCTTCCTACCTTAATGGGCGGATGGCTGGGCGAGTATGCCTTGTAAGCATTATTGAAAATCTTTTACCTTGTGCATATGAAGGGTGGTAGGTTATGAGTTATATACATGATTTACATTGTTAATTTCAATTGATATTCAATTGATATTTTTGTATATACTCATATTTTGTTTCTATATATGTATGTCTTCAATGTCAATTGGTATTATCTTTTCCATACATATATATGATATAAAAAAAATATTTAATCATTATGTTTACTGATATCAATATGTTTCAACTTCATATTTGTTAAATTTCAATTGGTATCAATATGATTTACAATAATGATTATTTACATTTGGTATCTTAAAAATTTGTTTGCTTTACAAGAGCTCTGATACCTTTAAAAATTTTGTTTTATGATATCTTAAATCTTGTTTTATCAAGATATCTCAAAATTTGTTTTATTGAGAAAAATTTTTAAAAAAAATTTGTTTAAAAAATTAAAAATGTTTTGATATATATTTCCTATATGCAAGGAGAGCTTAACATCTCTTCTACATATAGATTCATGTTGAGTGTATCTTGTATTGAGGAGCTTGACAACTCTTCTTTATGTGATACACGTGTGTAGGGGAGCTTCACATCTCCTCTTATGCATTACAGATTATGTGTTATGTGAATTAGGGCTTGTCATCCCTCTTTCATGTAATGCATATATGTAGGAAAGCTAACTTAGCGTCTTCCTCTTCATGAATGTATATCGCATATAAACTTTTATTGACTTATTTGTTTGCACCCCTTATTGATCTATTTGTTTATGACAAAAAGGGGGAGAAAAAAAATTTGTTTTTACTTTAACCCCTTTGTTGATAATTGACAAAAAGAGGGAGAAGAATTTAAGATTTATATGCATGTTTTGTGAAAAAGATTTATGTTTATGCATATATGCTTTGTTTTGCAAATAGGAGAAAAAGAATTTGTTTTGTTTTATACTTGTTAGCATGTTTATCTCCATATTTGCATTCATGTTTATGTGCTTTCATTGCATAACTATTATTTTGTATTATGCATGAGTTAAGGGGGAGCTTCTTTTGGAGCTTTACTTTAATCCATGCATATATAACTTCATGAGTTTTGTCATCATCAAAAAGGGGGAGATTGTTGGCCCGAAAGCCCATCACTCTAGTTTTGATGATGATCAACTCATGTAGTTATGTTTACTAATGATCTTGTGTTTAATTAGTGACAGATTCATGATCAAGATCTTAGTTGGTGCATAGCTTCAACAAAGGATTTAAAGTCAAGATTTGGAGCTAGCACGGTGTTTGGACCAAGTCAAGAAGGCTTCAAGTGAAGACTTCAAGAAGATGAAGACTTGTGTCTAGGTTTGTTTTAGAAGATTTTATTTTTAGATAAAATGTAAATGATAGAATAGTTGGTGGAATGCTCAAGTATACATACACACACACTCTTGATAGTTTTGTTTTTTACAAAAGATTTTTTAGTTTAGAAAAATACATGTTTTGTTTTTGGTATTCATTGTTTACATGTTTTAACCAAAACCATGTTTAGATCTTAATGTCAAAACATAGATATTTCACCATGTTTGTGTAGTGGATCATATCCATACACACTATGCTTTAATAGAGTTTAAATATCTTGTTTTTGTATTTGGAGAAGTTTTGGAAAAACAATTTTTGAAAAAATCAAGTTTGGAAAAATACTATTTTCATTTGAGCCAATTTTTCCAAGTTACAAAAATAGTCCAAATCATTTATAACATGCCTTGATTTCGTGCAAGCATGTTTGTTTATCAAAGTATATTGGTAAAACTATTTTTGTAGATTTTCTATGTTTTTATGGGATTTTATTAGAATCAAAAAGACCTAGTTTTAATCCCTAGAATTTCTGTTTCAGGCTTCAGTCAGTCGACTAGTCGACCGACCAAGTCGACTAGGGCTAAAGTCGGTCGACCGGCTCGGTCGACCGACGTGCACAGACGTGCACGCCTTTGTGTGGCAGGTGGCCGGTCGACCGACCCGGTTGACCGTCCAGAGAGCTCTGCTCTCTGGAAAGGCCCCGGCCCACCGGGCGGTCGACCGGACAGAGAGTCTGCTCTCTGTATCTGGCCTCGGTCGACCGACCGGTCGACCGATGGCACAACGGTCTGAAATATGACCGTTGGCCGGTCGACCGGGCGGTCGACCGCCAGTTCTGTCAGACCCTAACGGCTAGTTTTTTCCAGCCTATAAATTTGAGGGTTTGGGCATTGTTCTTCTCTAAGATTTTTAGTGGACTTTGAGCCAGTTTTTCCCACTTCATTAAAAGAGTTTTTCTCCACTAAATTGAGAGCTAATACTTCCAATCAAAAGGGGAGTTTATCAAGAGTGTTTAAAAGAGATTCTTTGAGTTTTCCTCCACCACTCTCATCCTTATTTTTCTCACAAACACTTGAGCTATCCATTGTCTATTCATCTTATAGGAGTGTTGTAGTGAGATAGTTTTTAGGTGATCAAAGTGTTGTGATCACCAAAGTTCTACTTTGTTTCTTTGAGGAGGCGGACGTGTGTGTTCGCGATTGTTTCGGGTCCTAGTGTGGACTCGGTGTTTCGGGTTCGGGTGCGAACTCTTTGTTTGAGGTGCAGCCTCGGCGAGCTAGTGAGCTTGCGGTGTGTACGGGCTAGAGAGTCCAAGGAGTTCAAGTGTGAACTCGGTTTGTAGGTGTTGCGGCACCGAGGAGTGATCCATTGGGATCGATTATAGTGGAAATCCTTCGTGTGTCGAAGGCGGGGATGTAGAGCAAATGTGCTCGAACCTCGAAACAAATCCCTTGTGTTTGCGATTGCTCTTTCTCTCTCTCCCTTACTTGTTCATATCTTGCATGCGTCTATTGCTTTCATATTTATATGCTTGATATACTTGTGTGCTCTTATTGATATATTGTTTGGGGATTGTTTGCTAACACTTGTATTCAACCAAGAGAGCCAACGCGGCACCTCAACCCATATCCAGGGGAATCTTGAGGAGTTAGTCCAGAGCCCTTCACGGGAAATTCGGCTACACTCTTGTGTTATACGTGGTGTTTAGTGTAATAATTTTGTTTAGATCATAATAGTTTTTAATTCCGCATTTAGTGACCTTTAGATTAGCCATCACCTATTCACCCCCTCTAGGTGAACTTACAATTAGATGTACTAATATAGCTTAGTTTTGATGATTAATGCATTTCAAACTTGTATTCTCATTTTGTACATGTTTTCGTATGTTTAACTTCATGTATATGTTAAATTGTTTAAAACTTTTGGATATACATGTATACCCTTGAGTCATTTGCGTTTCATGCAAAATTCTATTATGGACTCATTTGTATTTTGGGATATGTATGTATACTTCTAGTTTAGACTAAACATACATATACCTTGAAGTAGATCTAGTTTTGATGGTTTTGATAAAGGAATTTTATATTGAGCTTAAATGCCCCATTCCATGATTTTGTTGATTACATGATTTTGTACACTCACATTACTTGATGTTTTCTCATGACTTTATTTTCATGAGTATTATATGTGCTATATAGACTTTGAGTGTTGATTGTGTGATTTTCATATGTTCATGGATATATTCTTATTTTATTTCTTACTTGAAAGATTTCGTACTAGTTTTCAAGTTTATCATAAACCTAGTTGCGTATTTCTTCATTTTGGAAGAGTTTTCAATTATGCTAAAATTATTTTCAAATTTATTTTTAAAAACCCCTTCCATCTAAGGGTGGTTGGACGGGCGACCATCCTTGTATGCTCAAATTGAAAATCATTTTAACATGTGCATGATAGGGTGGTCTTTATGAGTTATACACTTGATCCTCATTGTATTTTCACTTGGTATTACAATTGATATTTATTTTGTATACTCATATTTGTTTCTATATATGTATGCATTAACTTCAAATAGTATCAATTTCGCTTGGTATTTAATTTTTCATACATATATATGTGTTTTGATTGTACTTACTATATCTTTATATCTTAGAGCACAAATTTTGTTATGCTAAGTTTGATTTAGTCCTTAATGACAATTATTTTTCAATTGGTATCTCATACAAGCTTATGCATCGTTTTCATTAGTATTTCATAAGGGGGAGAAAATTCATGTTTTACCTTTCAATCGATTTTATTTACAATTGGTATCTTACTTTCACGCTTTATGTTAAAAAATGATATTTGTTAATTGATATTTTAGTTTTCAATTGGTTTCCTACGCTCCTAATGAAAAATATTTTCAATTGGTATATGTTTTATTTTTCAATATTGGTATCAAGAATCTTAAATTGATATTATTCTCTATTTGGTATCTTTATATAAAATGATTTTAGTGTTTAACCAAAAAGGTTGGTTTATGTTTTCCAATTGGTATCATGCTTCATTTTATATTGGTGTCTATATTGAATAAGTTGTGTTCACCTAAAAATTTGATTTTTACTTTCATTTGGTATCAATACTTACAATATATATATTCTTACATTTGGTATCAAAATTATAAAATATTTTAAATTGGTACTAATATTTATAATTAGTATCAAGATTTACAATATATATATATATATATATATATATATATATATTTCTATTAGTATCAAAAACACACATGTTTCATTCTCTATTAGAATCAAAACTTTACAAGATGTTTTCAATTGGTATCTTTTCGTACTTTAAAAATTTTGTGAAATTTCTATTGGTATCATAATGTTTTGATATTTATTACTTATATGCAAGGGAGGCTTAACATCTTCTCTATATATAGATTCATGTTGAGTGTATCTCATATTGAGGAACTTGACCGCTCTTCTTTATGTCTTACACGTGTATAGTGGGAACTTCACATCTCCTTTTATGCATTGTATATTATACTTTATGTGGTTAGGGTTTAGTCATCTCTTTTCATATAAATGCATGTATGCATGGGGAGTTAACTTTACGTCTCTCTTCTTCATGAATGTATATCGCATATATATAACTTTATTGTTTAATTTGACAAAAAGAAGAAAATTTCTTTTGAGTTTATTTTATACCCCTTTGTTGATGATTTGACAAAAAGGGGGAGAGAAATCTAGAGATTTATATATGCATGCTTACTTTTGTTTACTTTTACAATTGGTATAAGATTTTACAATGGGTATAAGCGCAATTGATATCAGAGCATGTTTATTTATTTTCATGTTTACTATACATGTTTATGCATGTTTATGTTGAGCATTTATTGCATATCTTTATAGTTTATTGCTATGCATGAGTTAAGGGGGAGCTTCTACGAAGCTTAACTTTAATCCATACATATATAACTCCATGAGTTTTGTCATCATCAAAAAGGGAGAGATTATTGGCCCAGAGGCCCTTCACTCTAGTTTTGATGATGATTAACTCATGTAGTTATAGTTTACAAATAATCTTGTAATATTTAGTTTCAGATATTTGATCAAGTTATTAGCAGGTGATTAGCTTCAACAAAGGAGTTTTGAAGCTTTCACTGTTGATTCAAGAGCTTGAGCGTCATGATCGCATCTACTACTCGGTTGGAGTCAAGCTCGTTAGATCGTGTTTGGATCGAGTCGACTTGGAGAAGGAGTTCTACAAGAAGACCTCGGTTTGTTTAGTTTAGATCTTGTGTAAAGATTAGCTAGTGTTTATATGCTCAAGTTCACACACAAACAAGTTTTCAGTTTATTGGTTTTTGGTTTTCGGTTTAACCAATTTTTGATTTCATGTCAAAAATATAGATAGATATCTTTATATGTATATTGAATTCTATCCATATACAATATACTTCAAAGTTATTTCAATATCATGTTTTTGTATTTACATGAGTTTTGGAGAAAACGGTTTTCCATTTCAAAAATTTAAGTTTTGGAATATACGGATTTTGGTTTAAGGCAAAATTTCAATATCATAAAAATGGTTCAAATTGTCTATAATGTGTGTTGAATTTTAGTCATACATATTTATATTTCAAAGATCATACAAGAACTTATTTTTGTGGAATTTATGTGATTTTATGGGATTTAATTAAAGTTAAAAAGATGAGTTTTTAAATCTTAAAAATACCCAGCCAGAAACACCGGCGGTCGACCGAACTAGGAGTCGGTTGACCAGCACGGTCGACCGATGTGCACGAAGATGTGCACACAGCGAGCCTCTTCGGCGGTCGACCGGGCGGTCGACCGACTGAAAGCACCCCACTCTCAGGTCGACCGTTGGCTTTGGCCCGGTCGACCGGGCGATCGACTGAAAGGGCATTTCTGCCCTTTCCTGCTGCCAACGGGCAAAATTTTTGGTGGGTTATAAATAACCCCTTCTTTGGCTGATTTCACCAAGATTTGAGAAGAGAAAATTTTACATCTTTCAAGTGTTTTTCAGCAAGAGTTTTTGGTGTTAAAAGATTTATTTTTATTTATTTTTAAAGTGTTGGAAATTCAAAGAAAATAGAGTCTTTTGGGAATTGATTTTGATCTAAATTTCAATATCTATTTGGAGATTTTCCCAAGTGTTTTTCTTTATTCCAAACACTTTATTTTCTCACACTTGAGCTATCATATCTATCCTATCTATAGGATCTTGTTTTAATGAGAAAATTGGTTTGTGGTTTAGTGAGACCACCAAGAATTGTAACCTTCTTTATTTGTTGTTATCCCTCTTGTGTAGAGGTGATTTTGGAGTTTGTGATTGGTATCCCTCTAGTGAGAGGTTGATTGTTATTTGGCTAAGTGCCCATCCCTCTAAGTGTAGAGGTGATAGTTGTTGTGCCTTGCCTCTAAGTATAGAGGTTGTATTTGTTGGAGAGAGGAGTTGTGTACTCCTAGTTGTATTTGCCCAAATCCTCAGTGGAGGTTCCCTGTGTGGAAAGTCCTGTGTAGACGCTATAGTGAAAATCCTTCTGTGTGAAGGCGGGGACGTAGAGCTGGGTGCTCGAATCTCAAAACATATCTCGGTGTTTGCGATTGATCTACTATCTCTAACTCTCTCTTATTTACCTTGCATTGATTCATATTGTTTATATCATATCTTATATGCTTAGTATTGTTTGTGTGTGCCTCACTTGTGTTGAACCAAGAGAGCTTTACATAGCACCTCAACTCTTATTTAAAGGAATTTAGAGGAGATAGTTCAGAGCTCTTCACCGGGAATTCGGCTATACTCTTTGGTTACACTAAGTGTGTTGCAATTTGTTTTTAAATCCGCATTATTTGTCATTAGATTAGCCATACACCTATTCACCCCCTCTAGGTGTACTTACAAACTTTTGTCGAAAGATTTCGGAGCATGACACTCCGCTCTCCCAGCTGTATGACCCAGTCTACGCTAGTTAAGACATGTCGCCATAATCTGCAAACTGCCCTCCTCGCTCAAATGGGAGCGGTAGAATGCCGTACTTGGAAGCAGTTGGTGCTACAAGGCAAACAGGCAGAAGAAATTGTCGCCAGGGTCAGGGCTGGAGAAAAAGACAGCAAAGCAAGACCTGACAAACCAACGCAGCGCACTCCAGAGTCGTCTTCTCAACCGAAGAGAAGAGATACTCTGGCAACGGAGGTCAAGTCACCTTCGAAGCCCCAGTCAGTCGGGGGGTAGAGCTCCCGGCCAAGCACGTGCCAATAAATTATACTCCTTCAAGAATGAGCACGTGGTCTCTTTATTCAAGTTACTCCAAAAGAGTAACAAACTCAAATTGCCAGAGGCCAGACGTTCTGAAGAAGTGGGGAAAACAGATGATCCTAACTACTGTTTATATCACAAGATGTTGGGACACCCTGCCAAGAATTGCTACATCTTTAAAGATGTTCTTCAGACTCTGATTGAGGCAGAGGTACTTAAGTTCTGTCTAGAGCAGAAGAAGGTGACTGCCAACATGACAGCTATATCACATCTTCAATTCGGCCGAGATCTCCCACTAGCGCAACTGGAGTGGTTCCCATCCTTAAAGGAGAACTAAGAGTGATCAACACTGATTCTCATAACCAAAAGGAGAAAGGTCTTGTTCCTGTTCTTACTCCTCGAGAAGAGACAATGTGGGTCCATCCTGACATTGTCGAAAGCCAACAGTGGACGACTGTCACAAACAGGAAGTCCAAAGGCAAGGCCAAAGCGTCCTCCAGCAATGTGGTGGGCATCTCTACCAAAGAAATTGAGAAAGATGTTTCCCTAACCAGTTCAGAAGAAGAGGCGTCCGCTTTTGCTGCTGACACAGGTGCACCTCCCACATCGAAGACTCGATCTGACAAGTAGTACTTAAAACACTATGGCGAGCCGATGGTAGACTCCCCCAGCCAGCTGAGGAAACAATCGACCAGTCCACGAAACTGTTGGCCCAAAGGCCCATCACTCTAGTTTTGATGATGATTAACTCATGTAGTTATTGTTTACTAATGATCTTGTGTTTAATTAGTGACAGATTTATGATCAAGATCTTAGTTGGTGCATTGCTTCAACAAAGAATTTAAAGTCAAGTTTTGGAGCTAGCACGGTGTTTGGACCAAGTCAAGAAGGCTTCAAGTGTAGACTTCAAGAAGATGAAGATTTGAGTCTAGGTTTGTTTTTAGAAGATTTTGTTTTTAGAATAAAATGTAAAGGATAGAATAGTTGGTGGATTGCTCAAGTATACTATACACACACACTCTTGTTTTAGATGTCTTTTCATAAAAGAATTTTCAGTTTAGAAAAGACTTTCATTTTGGAAAAATACTATTTGGTTTTTGGTATTTCCTATATACATGTCTTTAACCAAAACCATATTTAGAGCTTAATGTCAAAAACATAGATATTTCATCTTGATTGTGTAGTGGATCATATTCATACACACTATGCCTTAAAAGGAATTACAATATATTGTTTTTGCATTTGAAGAAGTTTTGGAAAAACAAGTTTTAAAAAAAATACAGTTTTCATTTTGAACCAATATTTCCAAGTTACAAAAATAGTTCAAAACATTTGTAACATGCCTTGATTTTGTGCAAGCATGTTTGATTATCAAAGTATAACACTGAAACTATTTTTGTAAATTTTTCAGTATTTTATGGGATTTTATTTGAGCCAAAAAGACAAACTTTTTAATCCCAATTTTCTGTTTCAGGCTTCAGCCAAGTCGACTAGGGCTGAAGTCGGTCGACCGGCACGGTCGACCGACGTGCACAGCGTGCACGCCTTGACCTGGCAGATGGCAGGTCGACCGACTCGGTCGACCGTCCAGAGAGCTCTGCTCTCTGGAAAGGCCCTGACCGACCGAGCGGTCGACCGGACAGAGAGTTTGCTCTCTGTATCTGGCCTCGGTCGACCGACCGGTCGACCGATGGCACAACGGTCTGAAATATGACCGTTGGCCGGTCGATCGATCGGTCGACCGACAGGTCTGACAGAGCCCCAACGGCTAGTTTTCAGACTCTATATAAAGGGTCATTTGGGGGCTGTTTTCTACAAGATTTGAGGAGAGCTTTCAAGCCAGTTTTTCTTATCCTTTCAAAAGGTTTTCTCCACATATTTAAGAGCAAATACTTTCAATTAAAAGGAGAGTTTATCAAGAGTGCTTAAAAGTGATCTTTGAGTTTTCCTCCATCATTCTCATCTTAGTTTTCTCACACAATCACTTGAGCTATCCATTGCTATATCTACCTATAGGGACTTGTTGTGAAAGTTTTTATTAGTGATCAAAGTGTTTAGATCACCAAGATTTCTTCTTGTACTTTGAGGAGGCGGACGTGTGTGTTCGCGATTGTTTCGGGTCCTAGTGTGGACTCGGTGTTTCGGGTTCGGGTGCGAACTCCGTGTTTGAGGTGCGGCCTCGGCGAGCCGGTGGGCTTGCGTGTGTACGGACTAGAGAGAGTCCAAGGAGTTCTAGTGGGAACTCGTTGTAGGTGTTGCGGCACCGGGTGATCCAGTGGGATCGTTTATAGTGGAAATCCTTCGTGTGTCGAAGGCGGGAATGTAGAGCAAGTGTGCTCGAACCTCGAAACAAATCCCTTGTGTTTGCGATTGCTCACTCTCTCTCTTTGTCTCTTTGTTTATATCTTGCATACTTTTCTTGTCTATCTTTATATGCTTGATATATTCATTTGTGCTCATTGATATACATGCTTGGGTTTGTTTGCTAACACTTGTATTTAACCAAGAGAGCCAACGTAGCACCTCAACCCATATCTAGGGGAATCTAGAGGAGTTTGTCCAGAGCCCTTTACGGGGAATTCGGCAACACTCTTTGGTTATGCGTGGTGTTTAGTGTAAGAGTTCATTTAGGTCATAATAGTTTTTAATTCCGCATTATTTGGCATTAAGTGACCATTAGATTAGCCATCACCTATTCACCCCCCTCTAGGTGAACTTACAATTGGTATCAGAGCCAAATGCTCTTGATTTGGGTCTTACAACCTAGAGTTAAAGATCCTCATTTTAGGCTAATCACAATATTTTGTACACACACTATGTATTTTATGGCACCACCCATGTTTGACATTCTTAACATCCAAATTTGGAAGGTTAAGATGTCTTTGTACCTCAAGGCCTTAGGAATTCATGTTTATGTTGCCACAACTAATAATGCATATTGTTTAAATGGTAAGAACATTGAGGCTAATACAAAAGCCCTACATGCTTTAAAGTCTACCCTAAATGATGATTATTTATCTAGGGTTTCTAACATAGATTCGGCTTTTGTAGCATGGAACATCATCACCTCCCTCGGCGAAAAAGATCTATATTATGCGGGGAGCGATTCGGACGTTGGAAGCGACACCTCCAACGCATGCTATATGGTCCAAGGGGATAACCCCCTTGAGGTAAACACCGAATCCGAGTTAGATGATGATAATATGTCATATGATGAGCTCACTTCATTTTGCCAACAATTACTTGAGAAATATGACATGATTAAGAAAGATAATAAAAATTTGAAAAAGAAACTTGATTGCATGCATATAGAACAAGATTCATTTAAATCTAAAATTGCATGTTTAGAAAAAGAAAAGGAAGAGTTGAAAAATGAAAATGTTTCCTTATTTTCAAAATTGAGTGATCTTTGTGAAGGGAACACTATTTTGAAAGATAAAATTATTTTGGTGGAAAAACAAAAAGAAATTGTTTTGCAAGAAAATAACTCTTTAAAAAGAAAATTTGTTGAAAAAGAAAATGTTTTTCAAAAGAATAAGAAAAAGACTTTTGATCATGCTTTACATGCCACCACTTCTATTGATCAAAATGAAGTTAATATTTTGAAAAATACAATTAATAGTTTAAGCTCTACCTTGAGCTCATGTGCATTTAATCATAAGAGATTGGAAACCTTATTTTCAAAGAAACAAGTTCCAAACATTCATGCACAACATCATCATGCATATGCTTATGTTGCACGTCATGATCACAATCACACTCATAAGCATTCTAAGGTGTACAAGTGTACACATTGTGGCCGCAAAGGCCATCTAGCAAAGTTTTGTTATGATAGGATACATCATTTAAATTTTGCTAATAAAAATGTTTGGGTGCCTTACAACAAGACTAACCCCCAAGGACCCAAAAGAAAATGGGTACCGAAATCCCCACCTTTTGTTTTTGATGTAGGTGAGGGCTCTCACAAAACGTGAGAGATTTGGTGCATTGGTGGTGGTTGCATGGACTAGAAGGACATACATTTGATGCACCGCTATCAAGGATGTTTGGTGGGAATACCACCATAATTGGAGATTTGAAGTAGTTCCTTGGTTTGGTAACTATTTCTAAACTCCTAGTTTATTTACATGCTTATTTATATATCATATTTTTAGCATGTTCATGTTTTGTGCATCATGTGGTAAAATCTTGTTTAAATGTAGTTTTTATCAAAACTTGTATTTATACATGTACAAATAGTGAGAACAAATTGATTCATATATGCTTGCACTTCATGCTCAATTGTACCCATTATATGCACATGTATAAGCTAGTTTTGATGATTTCCCCATTTACACTTGTTTTGCCAATTTTCATGTTTTACTTCATGTATATTTATTTATAATTCAAATCTAATAAATATACATGTATACCCGTGAGTCTCTTGCCTTCATGCAAACATTATTAATAGACTCTTTTATTTTTGGGATATGTATGCATATTGTTAGATTTGGATAAATCATACATATACCTAGAAGTTTATTGTTTTAATGAAAAATGATTTTTTATGTTTTTGCTTTGTTAAAAATGTGACTTATAATCTTTTTGAGCTTCAATGTCTATTTTCATGAAAATGCTATTTACATAACTTTTGAACACTCACACTTTATTTATTTTGTCATGACTTAGTTTCATGGACATATTTTTGAGCTTTATAGACTATGAGTGTAAAATTTTGTGTATTTAGTATGATTTATGAAAAACATATGATTTCATGTTTTTGAAGGATCTTTAACTAGTTTTTCAAAAACTATTTAACTAGTTATTTATTCTTCAATGTTTATGAGATATACACATGATCCTATTATTATTTCAATTGGTATCATTGAATCGTTTCAATTGGTATCAATTTGACTATATTTTTGTATATACTCATATTTTGTTTCTATATATGTATGTATCAATGTCAATTGGTATATTTTTTTTATACATATATATGATCTTCATGTGCTTAACTTACAATTAGTTCACATTTTTAAAGCACAAAGTTTTTGATGAAAAATAAAATAAAATATTTGATCATTATGTTTACATTTGGTATCAATATGCTTCAACTTCATATTTGTTAAATTTCAATTGATATCGATATGTTTTTACAATAATGATTATTTACAATTTGGTATCTTAAAAATTTGTTTACTTTACAAGAGCTCTGATACCTTTTAAAATTTTTTTGTTTAAGAAAAATTAAAAATGTTTTGATGTGTATTGCCTATATGCAAGGAGAGCTTAACATCTCTTCTACATATAGATTCATGTTGAGTGTATCTTGTATTGAGGAGCTTGACAACTCTTCTTTATGTGGTACACGTGTGTAGGGGGAGCTTCACATCTCCTCTTATGCATTACATATTATATGTTATGTGAATTAGGGCTTGTCATCCCTCTTTCATGTAATGTATATGTGTAGGGAAGCTAACTTAGCGTCTTCCTCTTCATGAATGTATATCGCATATAACCTTTTATTGATTGCACCCCTTATTGATCTCTTTGTTTATGACAAAAGGGGGAGAAAATTTTTGTTTTTACTTTAACCCCTTTGTTGATGATTGACAAAAAGGGGGAGAAAGATTTTGGATTTATATGCATGTTAGTAGAATTTATGTTTATGCATATATGTTTTGTTTTGCAAATAGGAGAAAAAGAATTTGATTTGGTTTATCTCCACATTCGCATACATGTTTATGAGCATACATTGCATATTTATTTGTTTATTTGGTATGCATGAGTTAAGGGAGAGCTTCTTTGAAGCTTTACTTTAATCCATGCATATATAACTTCATGAGTTTTGTCATCATCAAAAAGGGGGAGATTGTTGGCCCAAAGGCCTATCACTCTAGTTTTGATGATAATTAACTCATGTAATTATTGTTTACTAATGATCTTGTGTTTAATTAGTGACAGATTTATGATCAAGATCTTAGTTGGTGCATTGCTTCAACAAAGAATTTAAAGTCAAGTTTTGGAGCTAGCACGGTGTTTGGACCAAGTCAAGAAGGCTTCAAGTGTAGACTTCAAGAAGATGAAGACTTGAGTCTAGGTTTGTTTTTAGAAGATTTTGTTTTTAGAATAAAATGTAAATGATAGAATAGTTGGTGGATTGCTCAAGTATACTATACACACACACTCTTGTTTTAGATGTCTTTTCATAAAAGAATTTTCAGTTTAGAAAAGACTTTCATTTTGGAAAAATACTATTTTGGTTTTTGGTATTTCCTATATACATGTCTTTAACCAAAACCATATTTAGAGCTTAATGTCAAAAACATAGATATTTCATCTTGATTGTGTAGTGGATCATATCCATACACACTATGCCTTAAAAGGAATTACAATATATTGTTTTTGCATTTGAAGAAGTTTTAGAAAAACAAGTTTTAGAAAAATACAGTTTTCATTTTGAACCAATATTTCCAAGTTACAAAAATAGTTCAAAACATTTGTAACATGCCTTGATTTTGTGCAAGCATGTTTGATTATCAAAGTATAACACTGAAACTATTTTTGTAGATTTTTCAGTATTTTATGGGATTTTATTTGAGCCAAAAAGACAAACTTTTTAATCCCAATTTTCTGTTTCAGGCTTCAGCCAAGTCGACTAGTCGACTTAACAAGTCGACTAGGGCTGAAGTCGATCGACCGGCACGGTCGACCGACGTGCACAACGTGCACGCCTTGACCTGGCAGATGGCCGGTCGACCGACCCGGTCGACCGTCCAGAGAGCTCTGCTCTCTGGAAAGGCCCCGGCCGACCGAGCGGTCGACCGGACAGAGAGTTTGCTCTCTGTATCTGGCCTCGGTCGACCGATGTCACAACGGTCTGAAATATGACCGTTGGCCGGTCGACCGAGCGGTCGACCGACAGGTCTGACAGAGCCCCAACGGCTAGTTTTCCAGACTCTATATAAAGGGTCATTTGGGGGCTGTTTTCTACAAGATTTGAGGAGAGCTTTCAAGCCAGTTTTTCTTATCCTTTCAAAAGGTTTTCTCTACATATTTGAGAGCAAATACTTCCAATTAAAAGGAGAGTTTATCAAGAGTGCTTAAAAGTGATCTTTGAGTTTTCCTCCACCATTCTCATCCTAGTTTTCTCACACAATCACTTGAGCTATCCATTGCTATATCTACCTATAGGGACTTGTTGTGAGAGTTTTTATTGGTGATCAAAGTGTTTAGATCACCAAGATTTCTTCTTGTACTTTGAGGAGGCGGACGTGTGTGTTCGCGATTGTTTCGGGTCCTAGTGTGGACTCGGTGTTTCGGGTTCGGGTGCGAACTCCGTGTTTGAGGTGCGGCCTCGGCGAGCCGGTGGGCTTGCGTGTGTACGGACTAGAGAGAGTCCAAGGAGTTCTAGTGGGAACTCGTTGTAGGTGTTGCGGCACCGGGTGATCCAGTGGGATCGTTTATAGTGGAAATCCTTCGTGTGTCGAAGGCGGAGATGTAGAGCAAGTGTGCTCGAACCTCGAAACAAATCCCTTGTGTTTGCGATTGCTCACTCTCTCTCTTTGTCTCTTTGTTTATATCTTGCATACTTTTATTGTCTATCTTTATATGCTTGATATATTCATTTGTGCTCATTGATATACATGCTTGGGTTTGTTTGCTAACACTTGTATTTAACCAAGAGAGCCAACGCGGCACCTCAACCCATATCTAGGGGAATCTAGAGGAGTTTGTCCAGAGCCCTTCACGGGGAATTCGGCAACACTCTTTGGTTATACGTGGTGTTTAGTGTAAGAGTTCATTTAGGTCATAATAGTTTTTAATTCCGCATTATTTGGCATTAAGTGACCATTAGATTAGCCATCACCTATTCACCCCCCCTCTAGGTGAACTTACAGAAACCATCCATGGAAAGACAGAAGGAGCTTCGTTATGTCAAAGCTCTCCAGAAAGACGATATGGGACCATCAACTCCCTTCCGTTTGGATATCTTGACTCAGCTAGCCAACATCCTTACTCGAATCACTCTTTATGAACTCGTAAGGCTTTCCAAATTCACGAGATGTCTTAAGAGAAGCATTAATAGATGCAGAGATTTCATGACCCAAATTCCTGTTATATGTTGAGGGGAAGACGCAACCATTGCCACCACACCTTGAAGCAGTTTCCTGAATCACCTTCACCCCAGAAGACCTGCAAGTTAAAGGGAAGCATGATAGACCCCTGTATTACACATAGTATATTAGATCATCTAAAGAGAGTCGTATTCAGGTTGATCCGGGATCCGCGTTGAGCATTATGGCCCGCAGGATCATGCAACATTTGGGGATCCCTACCCACTGATTAAGTGTCACTCAAACAATCATCTATGACTTCAACACCAATGGTACGAGCCCGATGGGAAAAATCAAACTCAGTTGTCAAATTGGGGCCCTGAGATTTGAGGCGACATGCTATGTCATTGACGCTGACACCTCGTACAACTTGCTGTTGGGACGACCTTGGATTCACCGCAACTCCATCGTCCCATCCACTCTTCATCAAAGTAATGAAATACATTGATGAAGAGGGAAAAGTGAGAACGTTGATTGTTGAAAGGTATCCGTTCAAGGAAGTTGAGAATTACTTCACCGATTCCCTCCTCTATCAAGATCCCCTTGAGACTGATGAGAATCCACACCTAGAAGAACCCGACTCTGGCAACGAAGCTGATACGGAGTCAGAAGAAGAATGTCTCTGGGAAATAAATCCTCTTATAACGAACATTGATAAGCTTGATTTCAATACCACCGCCAATGTCGAAGAGTGAGTGGTTTATCAATGAAAATTTAGATTTTGCTTACTTTTCTGCATTTACTTCTGATTATGTACCGTCCGACACTAGTACTGACGTAGACGATGACCCTTAGTCAGCAATGGATGCTCTGACATCATTGTACGCACCAATAAAGTCATCCCTTATGGTACGCGAAAAGATCAGTGACGCACACAAAGCTCTCTTTGAAGTACCAGCCAAGTGTGGGACTCAAATGTTAATGTTGGGGTTATCTTCGAGAGTCTCTTAGTGAGTATAGTTACAGCTAGTCACTTAGAAGATGATAAAAGTACTTTTAAATCTGAAGAATTGATTCAATCGGATTCTGATCTATGGATTAAACACTTGAATACTCTTTGGGATATACATTTTGAACAACGCGTACCACCCACTGAGGATAAAGTGACTCAGATAAATCTTAGAGATGAGGCTAACCCCAATCCCATTTTCATAAGCGAGAGTTTGTCACCCTTCGAGACAGAAGACTTAATACATCTCATACGAGAGTATAAAGATGTCTTCGCTTGGAATTATGAGGACATGCCTGGGCTCAATCCCCAGATAGATATCATGGTTCACGGTCGCGGTCTCCGCCGTCGACTCGGCGGGCACTGAGACGGATCGGTCTCGGCGACTCGGATCGGTATCGGGCGATACGCGTAAAACGCTACATAGAAAGCTAAAAAAATTCTGAAAAAATCACGATAAATCTTTAAAAAAATGTAGACATCCACATTCATGTATCATATGTTCAAAATATATCACCTAGCACACTAAACATAAAGCGAAAGTATAAATACACGCGTTGTCGGTATAAGCATATTAAAATACATGCACAATATAGTAAATTACACAAACTACATTCATAAATATATGCTAATGTAGTTATTTCCATATTGAATTGTGATGACACAATCATCATCATAATGCCGAGTCTACCGAGTGAAGTCCGATTCTCGGCCGAGTCGGCCTCTTCTGAGTTGAGTCGATCGACTCGTTACTCGGACTCGTCTCGGAATGGGCCGAGACGGATACGACTCGGCTGACTCGTCTCCGACTCGGCCGAGTCTTTGAACTATGATAGATATGCATCGCCTCAACATCAACCCAGACGCCAAGCCTGTCAAGCAACAACAATGATGTTTCCGTCTCGAGATTATGAAAGCAATTGAATCAAAAGTCAAGAAGCTCATAGACTCTGATTTCGTCAAAGAAGAGCAACATCCTGATTGGGTGGCCAATATAGTTCACCTTCCCAAAAAGAATGAAAAGATTCGGATTTGCATCGACTTCCGAGATCTAAATACTGCTTGTCCTAAAGACGAATTCTGTCTCCCGATCACGGATGTTATAATTGATAATAAATGCGGTTTTAAGAGGATGTCTTTCACGGATGAATTTTTAGGATACAATCAAATCAAAATGTACCCTGAAGATGAAAAGCACACATCTTTTAGGACGTCTTTGGAAGTATGCTGTTACACAGTAATGCTTTTGGCTTGAAGAACGATGGTGTAACCTATCAACACACCATGAATGCGATCTTCTATAAGCATATACGCAAGACCGTAGAATGCTATGTCAATGATATCGCTGTGAAAAGCTGCAACAAAGGCGATCATCTCACAGATTTGAAAGAAGTGTTCGACATCATGCGGGTTCACCAATTGAAGATGAACCCAACTAAGTCCTTGGGGGTAACCAATGGCAAATTCCTTGACTTTTTCGTTACATCCAAAGAAATTCACCTAGATCCGGAGAAAGTCTGTGCCATCCAAGAGATGTAACCTCCGAGAAATCTTAAGGAACTCAGAGGCTTATAGAGACTATTGGCTTATATCCGGAGATTTATATCAAATCTTTTAGGACGTTGCCAACCCTTCACCAAACTAATGAAGAAGAGAGTCTCATTTGTTTGGACAGTGCTTGCCAACAAGCATTCGAAGAGATCAAGGAGTATCTCACACATCCTCTGCTTTGGTAGCTCCAGTATCAGGAAAATCTTTCCTGTTATATGTTCGAGCTATGGATCATTCCCTGGGAACTTTATAGCTCAAAACAATGATCAAAATCATGAACAATCTACTATTTGAGTAGAACAATAATTGAGGCGGAGCACCGTTATAACCCGATCGAGAAAGAATGCTTAGCCTTAGTCTTCGCCATTCAGAAGATGCGACGCTATCGTGTGAGGCAACGCATTCACGTCATTTCCAGAGTTAATCCCTTGCGATTACTCATGACAAGGCCATCTTCATTGAATTGCATATTAGCGAAATAGGCCATATTGCTCTCACAATATGAGATGCAATTCATGCCACAAAAGGCAATCAAAGGTCAAGTTATGGCAGATTTTCTGGCCTATCATCCAGTTTCAGAAAGTTCAAAACTATGACGATCTCCCAAACGAGATTGCAGAAGTAAACGTGATCCATGTCTCTTCAGAAGAAGTGTGGCAACTATTCTTCAACGGAGCGTCAAGAACAAGTCCTGAGGGAAATATCATTGTAGGTGTGGAGGTAGTACTTATTTTCCACATAATTACGTGATATCTTGTGCATTCTCATTAACTGAGCCGTGTTCCAACAATATTTCGGAATACAAAACACTCTTAATAGGAATGCAACTTGTTGAAGAGCTTAGAGTCAAAAATCTCAAAGCGTACAGTGATTCAAAGCTTATCATCAACCAGGTTCGCGAGGAGTGTGAAGTTTGACATGAACACTTGGTGTCCTATCACAACACGACCATTGACATGACAGAGAAGTTTAAAAACTTCTACATTGACTATGTACCACGTCAGCAAAATGTGCATGCGAATGTATTGGCGTCTCTTGTTGCTTCGTTAGTCCTTCCAGTCGGAGCCACAGAGAGAGTACTTATCTACAGTCGTGACTTGTACTATAGCAAATTCACCCTTGAAGATAGTAAAACTCCAAGAGGAGACCTTCAAGTTAAAGAGGTTCCTGAGACTTCGACAAGTCTCGAACCCAGGGATTGGCGATTCTCCTACATTAACTTCGTCTTGTACGGCCTATTGCGTGATGACTCCAAGGAGGCAGCTACTATCAGAAGGAAAGCTCCTCGATTCTATTACAATGCGATCACACGAGCATTATATCACTAATCGTATGATGGAATCTTACTTTGATGCCTTTCACACAAAGAGGCACAAGAGGCGCTCAAAGAAGCTCATAACGGTATGTGCAGAGCTCACCAAATCGGACCTAAACTAGGAGATCAGTTGCGAAGACTTGGCTACTATTGGCCGAGATGATTCCTGACGCTATCACTTATGCTAAGCGATGTCATGCATGTCAGATCCACGGTGACTTCGTTCATCAAGCATCGGGACGTCTTCATCTAACGTCATCTTCAAGGCCATTTGAGATGTGGGGAATGGATGTTATCGGACCCGTCAGCCCTCCAACATCCAAAGGACATCGCTTCATCTTGGCCATAACTGATTAATTCTCTGAGTGGGCTGAAGTTGTTCCCCTAAAGGAAATAAAGACATCAGACGCGATCAAGTTCATCAAGCATCACATGCTCTATCGCTTTGGCGTACCCTAACGAATTGTCCACAATAACGGACCCCAGTTCGTTAGCCAAGCATTCTAGAAGTTCTGTAATAAATTCAGAATCCAACGTGTGTATTCAATGACATACTATCCAACTGTCAACGGTCTTGCAAAAGCCTTTAACAAGATTATTAGAAAGCTTCTCAAGAAATTTGTCTCAAAAGTCAACGCAACTAGGACGACAAATTAGGCGAATGCCTATAGGCTTACCGCACAATGGTGAGAACCCTGACAAAGGCTACGCCGTTTTCTTTGGTGGACGGATGTGAAGTTGTACTTCCATTAGAGATCCAAATTCCATCTCTGTGAGTTACCTTGACAACCAGGATGACAGATGAGGAGAAGCATCGATTGTGCCTCCAAGAGTTGAAAGTTTGAAACGACAAACGTCTGCAAGCCCAACAGCAAATCAAGCTCTATCAAGCTCAGATTTTCAGAGCCTTCAATAAAAAAGTCAGAGAACGGATTTTCAAGAAAGGCGACGTTGTCTTAGCCGTCAGAAGACCCATGGTTATGACACATAAGACGAAAGAAAATTTTCAACCCAAATGGGAAGGACTATTTGTAGTAGAGTCAGTCTACTCAAATGGAGCATATTGTCTTATAACTCCGGACGGTGATACGCTCATTATGTTGATCAATGACAGATTCTTGAATAAGTACTATCCTTAAAAGGACTCATCTTATAATCAGGTTAATACTACACCTCTGATCGAAACTTTATCCTGATCAATCAGATGGATTAGGGTTTAAGATTCAAGATGTTTGGGGAGAGCGCAAAAAAAAACATCCTCATTCAACGGATCACATCACGGTCGATCGACGCTGAGCCGACCGAACATCACTGACATTATGATGTATGATGTCAACATTGAAGAAACAAAGTTAGAAACTTCGATTTTAACTTTGTCACTCTTCTCATGATCAGATTAACATTACACCTCTGGTCGAAACTTCACCCTGATCAATCACATGGATTAGGGTTTGAGATCCAAGATGTTTGAGAGAGTGCCAAAGAAAAGTTTCCTTATTCAACGGATCACATCATGGTCGATCGACGCCGAGCCGAATCGAACATTGGTGACATTGTGGTACATGATGTCAATATTGAAGAAACAAAGTTAGAAACTTCAGTTTTAGCTTTGTCATTCTTCTCATGATCAGGTTAATACTACACCTCTGATCGAAGCTCCACCCTGATGAATCAGATGGATTAGGGTTTTGATCCAAAATGTTTGGAAGAGCGTCAAAGAAGAGCATCCTCATTCAACGGATCAAATCACGGTCGATCGACGCCAAACCGACCGAACATAGGTGACATTATGATGCATGATGCCAATATTGAAAAAACAAAATTAAAAACTTTGGTTTTAACTTTGTCATTCCTCTCATGATCAAGTTATTAATACTACACCTCTGATCGAAGCTCCACCCTGATCAATCAGATGAATTAGGGTTTGAGATTCAAGATGTTTGGGAGAACACCATAAAAGAGTATCCTCATTCAACGGATCACATCACGGTCGACCAATGCCGAGCCGACCAAACATCGGTGACATTATGATGCATGATGTTAACATTGAAGAAACAAAGTTAGAAACTCTAATTTTAGCTTTGTCATTCTTCTCATGATCAGGTTGATATTACATCTCTGATCAAAACTTTATCATGATCAATCAATAGAATTAGGGTTTGAGATCCAAAATGTTTGAGATAGAGCCAAAAAAAACTTCCTCATTCAATGGATCACATCACGCTCGATCGATGACGCGCCGACCGAACATTAGTGACATTATGATATATGATGTAAACATTAAAAAAAAAAAAAGGTAAAATGTCATGTTTTTAGCCTTGTTACGCTTCTCTAGTATATAGACATGTACCCATCTTCAACTTAGAAAAATAGGTCATATTTTGAAGTCGAGTATACCTAAGCAACAGTTTTAGGCACTCTTCTTTCTGATCATTCCTCTCGATCCAGAAGGATGGCTTATCTAGCTTAACTTTTCCATATGTAATGGTGGCATGCCTCCCTTCTCCTGCTCGATTGATCGAAGCTCGACCCAACGACAAGGCATCTGAATACTCAGATGGTGGACTTGAATGAGTTTATCCAATAGCTTATCAAACTAAACTCATTGAAGAAGGTTTGTGACGCATCTTTGCAGAACCATTTTATTGTATCCACATTCATATCAAGATGTGGTGACCGATCGACTCTGATAGAGAATCGAATGAGTTTATCTGATGGCTTATCAAGCCAAACTCATTGAAGAAGGTTTGTGACGCATCTTTGCAGAACATTTTCATTGTATCCACATTGATATCAAGATGTTGTGATCGATCAACTCTCGTGGAAGATCAAATGAGTTTATCTGATGACTTATCAAGCCAAACTCATTGAAGAAGATTTGTGACACATCTTTGCAGAACCTTCCCATTGTATCCACATTCATATCAAGATATGATAACCGATCAACTCTCAAGGTGGATTGAATGAGTTTCCATTGTATCCACATTCATATCAAGATGTGGTGACCGATCAACTCTCAAGGTGAATTGAATGAGTTTACCTGATGGCTTATCAAGCCAACTCATTGAAGAAGGTTTGTGGTGCATCTTGCAGAACCTTTCTTTTGTTTCCACATTTATATCAAAGTGTGGTGACTGAATGAGGATCAAAGAGGACTCCATGAGAAGGTTAATTTTCAAACAAAACCCTCGCGGAATTCATATCCACCTACGTGATCTCCCACTTATCTGCGCAGTAAAAACCCCTACGCTCATCCACTGCCTCCGATGGCTAAAGGATAAAAGAAATAGTTGACATTTATGCCTAACGAAAAATCCTCGACAACTCATCATGCTGAGGGGAATAGCATGGCTAGCCCAACTCAAACGATAGTTGGCAAAGGCATACCAAATCCGTTGATAGTTAAGGGTTTGCTGAAAATTCTGAGGGACCTGATTCCGCCTTCCCCTCCAAAATCTCTTACCAATTCTCATCCATAGAATGGTAGGACTATAAAAAGTTGTAATTGTTTCTCCAACGAAATAATCACAGATCGAACCTGTCATGTTAACATTATACCTCTGGTATACCCCACTGATAGGTTAATATTATACCTCTATCAATGACTTCCCTTAATTTTTTCCAGCGGATAAAAATTTCAACTTGTCAATTCTCTTCAATAGAATGACAAGTTCACTAAATTGCTCAAGATTGCAAAATTTTTCGATCAAGTTAATATCACACCTCTGGTCAAAATTGCTCATATCGCAATACAAATCTCTGTTAAGTTAATATTACACTTATGACAGTGATTCTCTCGATTTTTCCAACGGAAACGAGACGTTCAATGCTAAATAAAATATCACACCTCTAGCATCTATTTCATTGTTAAGCTAAATACTACACTTATGACAATGATCTTCCCTCGAGCTTTCTCATCGAAACCGAGATGTCTAATACTAAATTAATATCACACCTCTAGCATTCATCCTGCTATTAAGTTAACACTTAACCTATGACAGTGATTTTCTCAATTTTTTTAATAAAAACGAGACCTTCTTGATGCTAAGTTAATATCATACCTCTAGCATTCATCCCGCTGTTAAGTTAACACTAGATTTATGACAGTGATTTTCTCAGTTTTCTTAATGAAAACAAAATCTTCTTGATGTTAAGTTAACATCATACCTCTAGCATACATCCTTATCAAGTTAATATCACACCTCTGATAATTCAATTTACTCAAACTGCAAATACAAACTCGTCACGTTAACATTATACTTCTGACGGTAAAAATCTTGATAAATCCTAACGGATCAAACTCCACTTGCTATTCTCATCAATAGAATAGCAAGTCCATAAAATTCGTTCAAATCACGAATTCAACCCCTGTCAAGTTAACATCACACCTCTGAACAGAATTACTGAACTTTGAGTTGCTATGTTAATCGTCACCTCTAGCAATCAAATTCAATCGCTTTCGTTTGTCTGATTTTCAAACATAAAAAAGAAAATAAAGACAAGATGAAGACAAAATTATCACTTTTATTATTCATATCAAAATTGTAAAAGTTATACACTCTCTTATTCAATAAGATAGAGTGTTACAGAAAGAGAAAATTGACAAATAGTTATTCTCGCTCAGTGAGAGATTTTATTTGGTCCTTGAGGTGTTGAATATCCCTTTGGTGTGCCTCCTCAACCTTAGTCAGGTCTTGGACCCTCAACTCTTCTTCTAACAAAAGCTTCTTTGCAGCAAGCTACACATCTAAAAAAACTTCTTCAGTGGAGGTTGTCTTCGTGATCGGATCGCTCTACATCCAAAACAATAGATCTACTTCCTCTCCTCTTGAGAACAATGGTGTTCCTCGAGATCGAAATGCAGTGGAACATTCTGATTCTACCTGACTAGTTGGGCACGAAAGGCCTCCTCCTGCACAAGGTCGTGATCCTTCACTTAGTGGAAGATTTTATTACAATGAGCATGGGTTTCTTGTTGTTGTTACTTCGCTGAACAAGATTGGTGGAGGGAGGATCCAAGACCGTCCCGATAATGTTCTCTTTCCCGTGACCTTCAAATGCATCGTGCTCGTTGCTGTCACTTCCTTTAACAAGATTAGTGAAGGGAGGATCTGAGACCATATTGGTGCATCGTGTCCAACATTATCCGAGTGCAAACCAATAATACTCCAGAGAGGTTCAAATCTGACAAAATCACTTAATAGTCTCTGTTGTACAAATCCTCCTCACCCTCTTTGATACTATATCCGAAAAGGAACTCTGACTCCCTAAGTAGTTTCCAGTCAAGCAGTCTTGTCGTTCCTTATTTGCTCTGATGAATGCAGGGTTTGTCTCCCGCAGACTGAATAGGACATTGAGGTCAGCACCATCAATGTGGCTAAAGTGATTTCTCTTCGTCAGAGGACTCAAAGAATACCTTAATGCAAAAAGAAGGACACAAGGTCAATATCACGAAGCTAAGGAAAATAGTCAAAGTGTTGAAGCTCAAACGCAGGGCTCAACACATGAGACCCGCATCCAATGATTGAAACGCGAGGCTCACATGAAGGTTGCGTCTGAGTTCCACACTTGAAGACTTAGAAATTTTCTAAGTCTTGAGACTCAAACGCAAATCTCATAATGAACGAGACCCGCGTACAAAAATCTCAAAACACGAAGTTCGCCAGGACGCGAAGGTCGCATCGACAAGACAAAACATGAAGATTGTCAAATCCGCGTTCTGCTCATCCACGCGAGATTACAAATCAAACACGAACTTGTGAGCCCTGCGTCGATTGTTCAACTTCAACAGAAGTTTCAAAACTTCAAAAAGAAGTTAAGAGACGAAGCTCTTCGTATTCAAAATAATGGTGAAAATCATTCTACTTAACAGAAATGGGGGCCTCCTGAGGAGGAGAACCGCCCATGGTGGTTGACACAACGACAGCGCTTGAAAAAGCAGCAGAATGCTTGCCTTTTGGGGCCATTTGCACGGTGACAATATATGAGAAGCTTTAAGAAAGTTCGGAACTTCATGGGTTCTGAAGAAGCTCAAGAGCTTTTGTGTAAACGCAGGTCTGGAGGAAGAAGACAGTCAAATGATGATTGTTAAAAAGACCACTGGTCTTTTTATAGGCCCTTCAATGGCCGAGATATGCGACGCGTATCTCGAGCTCAATCTGAGCAAGACAGGGCGGCACTGGCGTTAAAGTGATGTCCGCGTCTGAAAACATTTGACGCGATCTTCGCGTTTTAAGTACAACAGCTAGGGTCGCATCCCAACATGAATTGAGAGTCGCGTCCCAACATTAATGGAGGGTCGCGTTTCAACAAGGGTTGCCCCTTCATTGAAGTTCGCATCCGAAGAAGACCATCAATTGACAGTCACGTCTTCATCAAATGAGGGTCGCGTTCTCTCCCCGATATAAGGAGTATGTCCTTACTTCTGCAATCAGTTCATCGACAACTCTATCAGTTCAATAATACATCGACTAACAAGTCGGAGCTCATGCAAGTGCTAGACTGAGTTTCTAAGACACTCGTGACGATCTTCCTTGGAGGCTTTAAGCAGCTCAATAGTACACTCACAAAGACCAGAATCTAGACAATCAAGCTCAGGGCATCTCGAAAGATTACTAGTCCAATCATGAGGAACCCGAAATCAAATTGAAGTCCAAAGTATTCCAAAATTCGTCCCAGTCAACCGCGGAGTTTCGAAAACTTTAAAGGGGTTCTGTTGGCTGTCTAAAAATCATTAAATACAAGTTCTCAGACGCGGGCCTCACTTCAACGCGAAAGTCGTGTTTCAATTAAAACGTAAACCTCGCGTCCTTGAGCAAACGCGGACTTCAAAACGCAGGTCTAAGTAACATCGCGTCTCACTGCAAGCGCGGGTCTGAACAACCCCGTATTTCACTTCAAACGCGGGTTTAAGAAACTCCGCGTCTCACTTTAAACGTGGGTCTGAGCAACTCCGCGTCTCACTTTAAATGCGAGTCTGAGCAACTCAGTGTCTCACTTCAAATGCGTGCCTAAGAACTTCGCATTTGACTTCAACGCGGACTTTGAGTGCCATGTTTACACAATAACGTGAGGTATGTGCCCAGCATGAGACTCGCATTTCTATTGTAACTGCCCCTCATTACTGGGTCAATTAACTCCCCACATAATGTAGGAGTTAATCCCCATTATGGGGGATTCTAGGGGACAATTATACCCCTATGACCCCTATAAATAGCCTTAAGAGCTATAAAGAGGAAAGGCTTTTTTTAAGACTTTGGGCAGAGAATTTTCAAGCTAAAAGCTTCTTTCTTTTCAACCACAGAGGTTCAGAGGAAGAAAAGGAGAAATTAGCGGACTCTAAACACTTGGCGTGTTAAAAACAGAGTTCCTTTCTGATTACTTTTTGAGAGCACCCCGAAGAGAAGCTTGTCGTTCAGCCGGTCAATGGAGAACAAGAATCACTCTTCTTCGTCATATCAAGAACCCAATCCTAAATAAAGAAGAGATATAGATATTCTCCCTCTTTTATAATAGGAATTATTCCGTTGTAATATTTTCTCCACTCAAAGAAATTTTACTTCGCATTATTTTTTTCAAACCAAACAGTGGCACGACCAAAAGCACGGCACAGTAACATGAATGGAGGAACTAAAAGAGGCACAGATTGAGACCCTATGATACCTGATTGGTTTTTTGATTATCTGCTTTAGTTTTTGTACTTTATGATTAATTTTTGTGGTTTATAATTCTTTCATGTAAGGTTGTAAGATTCTTGGTTTGAGCTTTGAAAAAAACTTGTAGTTAAGTTGGGCTAGTTCACTAGGTACAAAGTAGGGAGGCTACTTAGGGCACAGGAAGGCTAGCCTGATACAAGCACAACCAGAAGCACGAATAGGCTGGACCATTCAACATGTGACCCGCCGCTACCAATGGACTATATGGACCTAGTTTAAGGATCACACAGATAGTGGGCCACGGCTGTGTGTGGGTCGTGCCTGGACATAGCTAAGCATGGCACAAAATGCCCGACCCACTTCCAACCCTAACAAAATACTACTCTCTACTTGAGTTCCTCATTGCCTATGTTCTCTTGGTGACCAATTGACCTGCATTATTTCTCTTTGATGTTTGTTGAAATATCAAAGAGACTAACAATAAAGTTTCTTCTACCACAGGGTTCTTGGACCACACAACACCTAACCCATGCATGGGCCAAGGTTTTGTGTGGGTCATACTTGGACACGGCTAAGCACGACATAGCACGACGCAGCCCACTTCTAACCTTAAATAAAAATCTACTATCTACTTGAATTCCTGGTTGCCGATGTTCCATGAGAACCATATGCTTATTTCTCTTTCATGTCTGTTGGAATATCAGAGAGACTAATAATAAAGTTCCTTCTACAATTGGGTTCCCTAATAATAATATTTTTGACATGTTCTACTTCTTCCCTCTTCTCGAAACCATCTTCCGTGATTCAAATCTTCAGGTTTCTTATTGATTTACATTATGCATAAGAGGCCATTTAACCATCTTGCCCAGATAATTTTGTGGATGGCAATATTTCTGAGTTTATACTTATGGGTTGTTTGTTTGGACGTAAAAGCCGTAAAATGCCGTAATTCGTAAATGACTTAGAACCCCATTACAACTACAGCATTTGTTTGGACCGTAATTCGTAAAAGACTTACGCAACTCAACTACCACTCACTTGCAACCCAATTACAACTCACTTACAGCCTACTTACGGTTAATTTTGTGGTCATGTAAATTTGTATTATTTTTTTATGTTAATATTAATTTTTTTAATATATAGCATTTTTAGTATTTATTTGCAATATTAAAAATTTTAAATCACCAAATAGTTAATTTTGTGGTCAACTTTTTCACTTACGACTTACACATTACGATAACCAAATATTGTAAAACACAATACACTTTCCCACTTACAACTTTATATTACCAACCAAATATCATAAAACTTACATGCATGTGACTCATTTACAACTGTAAAATAATTTACCAATTACGACTTACGAATTACAGCCAATTACGACAACCAAACAGACCCTTAGATGATATGCCAAGCTTCCCTTGTAATAACGCCCATAACATTCACTTCCTACAATGGAACCTTACCCAAAGTAAAATTTGCTACCAGTTCATACTATTCTATGTATAGCTTTAGATACAATATACATTGTCTTGCTTTATGGTAAAGAAAACCAGCCATTAAAGATAAAAGTTAAAGCAAAGAGAAAAAATATCTTGCCATTTATCAGTCGGGGAAAAATCCAATCACAACTAACAAACTACTACATAGGTCAAAAGCTGAAAGGAAAAAAGAATGAGCTCCATAAATGATCTAATCAATTTCAATGTTATGTATATTAACTGTGAGTTAGCGATGCTTGAATAACCCAAAGTAAAATATTATTTAGAAGATAGTGATTATTAGACAAACCGAATCACATGATTAGCAACTTCACAGAGAATTAAAAAGTTTGTTGAGCATACAAAATTTAAACCAGTCCAGGTTAGCACGTGCTTGACAAAGAAGTCAAGTTTAGCTTTCTTTATATTACACTCCCCCTCAACTGATATATCACCGAGTTCTTAAGTCTACCTCAGATTTCTACCCCACAATTCTTTTTTTTCCTTTTCACGTCCATTGAGAAACAATGTTATTGAAACAAATTACTGGCATAGAGTGAAATTTCAAAAACCAGCTTGTAGCATACAAAACCAGTCAGTAAACATGCCAAGGAAGAAAGGTTTTTCACACGTTCAAAAAGAAAAAGGCCTTGATGTACCCCTAATTGTTGTTGCTATTGCTGATCCCAAAGAAACAAGCAATGAATACTTAAAACAAGTAATACCTGATAAATCCCCAAAATTTTTGCCAGGCATGTGGGGCTTCCTGTGTTTATAGACTCTGAGAGATATTTGAAGTATTCTGGAGCAAATTTAATAAAAGATTCCAGCTCTGTTTTTGTCACTTGCTTGATGATAAACCTATCATCCAATGATTTTGCAAAAAATACATTGCTCTTGCCACCCTGTGCTCCCCATTTCTTACAGCGACTGAGAGATCTTATGAAATCAAGCTCAGATGGACAGCAAGTTCTCCTCAATGCACCAAAGCGTTTCGCATAATAACAGATCACTGTATATTTAACTTTACCCAGTGGCCCATCACCAGAAAAAGGAATTCTAGCATGGAGAGCTTTAGTATATGTATCTGGATCCGAAATCCTGCTACCAGACATGGACAATAAGCTATCATCAGTCGACCCAATACTCTTAAAAGATTCCACTGACATGTCATCAACAGATTGAAATGGGTGAACATTACGCGGATCACACATTGCCAGTGAAAGTGAAGAATCATCACCCTCTCTTACTTTGTCCCTGTCAGCTGACATCTGAGTATTGTAAAAAGGTGAGACAAGCGCATAAGAAATAATACTGGTTGGTTCATCATCATAAACCGGAATGACAGTGTCGTTGGTTCCAGTAGGAAGCAGCAATCTTGCGCCATCTCGGCGCTCTAATTCCCGGAACAAAGAGATATAAACAGGATTATACTCGTTGAGAGCATCAAATTTTGGAGCATTCGCAGCATTATCAACTTTGTTCATGGAACGGTAGTAGTCCAAAAATGGCATTCCAACCCAGCTAGAGAAACCCTCTGCACTGTCTCCAAGCCTGGTGTCCACTACAGAAGACAAAGATTTGGAAACATCAGTTCCACTCCGTTCTTCTGAATCTGCCAGAACAGATGTTCCCTCTGCTGCAGACAATGAGCTTGAGATGCTAGCTTCAAGGGTGGGGCCATTTTCACCTCTCCACTTTGCATCCAAGGTGTCCGATAAACCTTCCATAGCTGGAAACTGCGCATCAGAGTGAACTCGACGAAAAACAAAACCAGATTCCAGTGAATCCAATTGGTGACTTACACTTACACTAGATGCTTTTCTCTCATAGAATTTTCTATGAGAAGTATCCTTGTTGACATCTCTTTTCTCCTGAATCATTGGAATCTGATTAAGATGGTCAAGTGGTCCTTCCTGATGGCCAATTAGATCCATGTTCCCCTTCAGTGGTTCATCACTTCTTGAATGTGAAGGTATAGCATCTAAACTAAGAAAACCTTTCAGTGTCTTAGGGGATAAATTCAGATCAGCTAGCTTGTCTGTGAAGCCAAGTTTCTCCTTGCTTCTAGCTGCCATGCCACCAAGAACTTCCCGATTAGGACCTCCACTAGCAGCATATATCAAGCGTTGATCCCAAAAATATGACTGGAAGAGCAATTGCCTCCGTAGTTTATTAATCTCAAGAATATCAATAACGGGTTGTCCCTTCCTCGCTTCTTTTTTCATTACTTTCTGTAAAGAATCCTGAAATGAATAAAAAACCTTAATCAGAAGGTTGACTACTGAAAAGCATTGTCAGCACCAAATGTGTAGAAAGGAAGAGAAATTATGGCACTTCACCTCAAATTCTGTCTTTTCTTTCTGCAGTACCCCTTCAAGTTCAGTAAGTATACGTCTTGGTTCTATTGCTTTCACTTTATCATTATTCGAGCCAGTGTTTCGCCTGCTCTCTGCAATTTGATGCAGCTTGCTGAGTACCTCTTTAAACAAAAGGTCTGCATCCTTAGCAACCTGTTGTATTAGAATAATATAATAAGATTCAGATGGAAAAAAAAAAAAAATCTGAGAATATGCACTTGAGTGATGAAGATTATTGGCTGCAGATGCAAAATACCTCATCTGCTTCTTTTTGAATCCACTCCTGATGCTGGTATTTAAAATCAAGTTTGGAAGGGGGCAGGTAAACAGAATGAAGTTTTATTGGTGCATACCGGAAGCAAGCAACCGTTTTCCCAAACCTGCTCATTTAGAACCAGTAAGGTCAGCAAAGGTTTGACTGGGTTCATATTGATTAGTTAGAATTTTAAGACATCAAGGAGGAGATACCCATAGAATCGAAGGCAATCTCTGTGAAGGGAATGGCCACAGCTAGCTACTCGACTAGCAGCGGCATTATTCGAAAAGCTAAGATCCAAAAATTTGCCAAAAGATAAACCCCATGCAGCATCAGACATTATAACTCTTCTAGTTGCTGGCGGAAATCCATTAACCCGAGGGCACTTTAAGCACCTGTGCCACATCCAGATCTTGCCATCCCGTTCTCCAGGCAAAAGGAACTCTTGTTTTCTAACAGATATCGTGAGACTGCCTTGACGATGAGTATAGCAATGAACATGAGCCTCTGGTGGAAACTCGCATGAACGACACTGGTAGCCCTGTCAAAACTAGAAGTTATAACCACTCTTTTATGAGTATCACAGATCAAGAGAATTCAAAGTAAATAGGCTAACCTGATCAAATAAATTGTCCCGCAAAAATCTTCCAAGTGGCTTGTCAAAGCTACCATAATATTTGATGCGAAACAAATGTGCACGCTCACAAACAGTCCCTTTCCATATACACCTTGAAGACAACGAAACCAATATGCTTTGATGATCAGAAGAAGTGGAAAATTCTTCCCTTGATAATTCGAGGGCATCCTTTTGGTTATTTTCTTGATGTGAAATCCCTAAATCAGAATAAGCAGGTTGCCTTTCCATTCTCTGTTTTGTGTTCGCATGTATATCAGTCACCATACTCCTACCCTCTCTCTCTGTGCACCCAGAATTTTCTTCAATGGCTTGGTCATTACATCTGGCAGATTCAGCCTCAAGATTTTCTACAAAACCAATATTCTTTTCATCCTCCCTAGCAGAAAAGGAAGCATGAGTAGCCATATTTTTCTGCTCGTGTTCAGCTTGTTTTTCATTCTCCACAGGTAACCCATTCATATCACCATATGGACAGGCAGAGACAGATGCTGAAACTTGAGAGTTGCATCCTTCAGATGAATTTTGTGAGATTGCCATTTCCATACTTGTCAAAAGCATGGGATCTGATATGTTGGGTCTTGGCGCATTATTTCTTAGCTGTGGGTTGCTAGAAGTTGGGGCTGAGAAACCAGAAAATGTGGATATGGATCTGCCAAGGCTGGATGGTTTATCTGGCAATGCAACAGTTATTGGGGACTTCAATGGGAGTTCAGGTAGAGAGGCACCTTCATCTGCAAGGAAAGAAGTTTCAAGAGCCAAGTGATAGGCTGCAAAGATTCCATATTGGACAACATGCTTAACTTTCTTCAGCTCATCACCGTTGGCACCCTTGAGCAAAATCTAAAAATATGAAGAAAAATAATAAATCAGATAGTTCTGATCACAGTTGCAGCTTTTAACTACTCGCAAGTGGATTATGAGGATATAGTACAAGCTGGCTGATAACAAAAGCATTATGATAAACAAGGACACAGCTCAAGGTCAAAAGAAATTATGAGAAAATCTGGCATTATACTTTTTTTTTAATGGAAGTGTGTTACAATATTAGTTCTTAGATACTCTTGTAAGTAGGACAGCTATAGCAAAGCTTAAAATTTTTCAAGACCATTTCCTTGCATATGCCAACTCTATGTAAAGCCAGTCATCTAATATCACATTGACATGGAGACAAAAAAATCATAATAATAAATTTGGTATATTCAGCAGAACATCAAAGCATTTCACAGGGGAAAAATTCTAGCAGAAAAATAAAAAAATACATCACGCGGCACAACATTGCCTTAATTTAACCAACCTATAAGATATAAAGTTCAATGTACCTAAATGAAGAGGCGGGACACTCCCTGAGCTTCTGGAAACTATTATGGCTTGCGATCTTTCTAAATTCTACCAGCACTTTACTATCATAGATGAAAAAAAGGAGAGGCAAACATATGTTTTTAATACACAGGCCGTAGGTGGACTTGAACCCGGGACTCCCCATAATCCACTCCTGCCCTTTTACCAGTGAGCCCAGGCCTCATTGGCGAGGCAAACATATGTTCACGCAAGTAATTATATGGTTTACATAGTTCTTTTGTATTTATAGGAGATCAAACTTCATAAACATCCAAATGGAATTTGGAGATGGTTATGAAACCCCATGGCAAGCATGTAATGGTAAAACACAAACAATTCTGACCACAGTCAACAGCCAAAATCTAGCAAAAGAACAAAATAAGCATAAATTTTGAAGGATTCAGAAGACTTACAGTACAACCCAATGGCTTAGGGCACCCTTCAAAGAACATCAGCGTCTTCATCAGTTTCTTCCCGCCATGACTAGCACTCCCATGCTCTTCAAAATACTTTTCCACGTGGAACAAGTCACAATACCCAAGTTTTTGAGATGATAGATGATCGATTGAAGGAACTATTTGAGCACCAGTGCAGCGGGCTATACGCTCTAAAAGTGGCCTTTTAATATTTAAAACAAGTGAAATGTTTTTGGCAAGGAGACAATCTTGTGCAAAACGGGATACTGATTTCTCTACCAACAATACATTGGGGTGGTGCGCATCTATTTTTGCTACCGCCATCTTCAAGTGATCCATTTCCTAAATGAAACACGAGATATATAAAAGAGCTGTAAACACACTACCTCTCTTCCACTCTGACATGCTACTACAATAAACGAAAGACAATGGGAAGCAATAAATCGACATACTTGTTGCAACAATGTATCAACACTTGACAGCATATTTGTTACTCGCTGGTATTCAAGAGCTCCTCCAAGGATTAGGAAACGAGGTTTTTCAATTTTTGATGACATACGACGGTGAGCAACATTCTTCTTACAAACTACTCCCTTCACCACCATGCTAGAAAACAAACCAAAGAAGCCAAATCAGCAATCATATTTATCCGACCAGAATAAAATTTCCAAATCAGAAATATGGATAACATAGCAACCAGCAAGTACGAGGGTGTGCCCAAAATGGAAATTTCACAAGACAGCAGGCAAAAACCAAGTACCTACACTACGTGTTGCTTGAGGCTGCTCATTACTACAGATCTTCGCAAGTAATTTCAACGATGGTAAAATGTATTCAACAACGACTACTAACTATATTAATGTTAACCAGTTTACCTTTCACAACGATGGCCAGAAGCTATGCATTTAACCTTCACATACCCACCAGGATCCATTCCTCCTCCCTTACTGGTGTCCGGTTTAAGAAGAGTTGCAGCTTCCCATGACAAAGATGTGATTATCTCAAGCCAGCTGTCCTTGTTATTGTCTTCACTCGTAGGTAAATTTTCCACCTGAAGAAGCTGAGCTATCAAAGCCCTGAAATGTCCATCAAGAACATTTTTCATGGCTTTCTTATGCTCTTCACTTGACCGATCTCTGCTCCGGTGCTCACCACTGCCAAAGCTATTTGATGAGCGGAGATATCCCCACAATCCTGTAGCATCCTCATCGTCATCATCATCCAAAAGAGTAGGTTCCCTCTCATCTTCTTCATTTTCAGGCTCAGGGGGATGCCAAAGTTGTTTATTATTATCAAAATCTACAGGCTCTGCATCCAAACCTTCCATACCATATATGGTGGAAGAAGCATCACATTCATAACTATTATCATGTCCTGATCCTTCTCCTGCCTTATTATCATTCAAATTAGTATTAAATTCTGTGTTATTGCAAACTGAAGAGGATATTGGTTTCACATCTGAATTTTCCTCAGCAGGATAAACTTTATTTGATCGGTAACCCTGGTCAAATTCATCAAAGTGAACAGGGCCGTAATACTCCATAGAAGTCTGCAAACGTTGTGTTTCCAAATCAAAACGAGAAGGACCATATTCATCGTCATCGTCATCACTTCTGAAACCAAAGACAAGTAAAGCATGAACAATATAAACATATTGAAAATAGAAAGCATTTTTTTTATATTGGTCCTCTGTATCACACATAATTTGTAGAAAAGTTCCCCAGATCATATTTTTTCTGATCTAAGTCCTTGAGATCCAATAAGTTGCTTGAAATTGATCTGTCAATCTAACATGTATTCTTTAAAGTTAACAGTAGTGAAATTACCGCTAACATTTTCCTTATCTCTGCCTTCTGGACCTCTTGTTTCTAATTGCTATACCTTCAATCCATAAGTTTTCTAATTGCTGTACCTTCAATCCATAAGTTGAGCAGGTGGGATGTTCAATTTATGGGATCAAATGAATGGACATTGGAAAAGTGACGATGGGAAAGAGGATATAGAAAAAGGGTAGGGGTAAACCAGGAAGAAGAAAATTTAACTTTTTGTTAAGTTCAATAGCATATTCTCAAGTTAAAGAGGACAATGTTAACCAGAGGGACTAATTTCAAACAACTAACTAGATCTGAGGGACTTAACCGCAAATCATACATTGAGGAGCTTTTCACAAATTCTTTGTAATTTGGGGGAGCAAAGCCAATAAAGATAGTTTATTTACTAAACATATATTCAGTTCAAAAGATTCTCAATCGAGGTAATTGAAATTTCCATTTAAACAATTTATTATGCAACTTTTTTGTTAACTCTTTCGTTGTACAGTTCATGACTATATGACCAGGGCAGAAGCTAAAAACAGAATTTAGAAAAGGAAAAGAGAAGTTGGATAAATTTGAAGACCTAAGATGAACGAGAGGATGCAAGGTAGTTAAATATATTAGGTGAATCCCAAATATTTATTGAGCAATTGAGACTTCAAAGGTGTGACAGATTGTGGTGAATGACACTAAGGAGCAATACGCCAGACTAGCATAAAGCTAAGCATGAATTCGAGAATTCATGGAAATAGTGGACAATTACATGGAATCCATTGATGACCTGTGAACCAATAGATAAAATTGACAAAAGCAAAAATAGAAAGGAGTATTCTTTTCAAACCTTATGAATGAATAAGATATTTACTAAGTGGTTCAACAGAACTAAGGTGCTGTGAGTAAATAGAACTTCAAGTGCATCCAAGAATTTCAAAATTAACAAATTATATGATAGACCAATAATTGCATTAAATTTTAATGATCAGAAGCATTCCCTCAATATTGAACTCCACCAATAATTTCTGAAAAGAAGAATATAGAAGATAAAAACAATCACAAGTTCTGTCATGGGAAATCAGTGTAGATAGCACGTTTGACAATTGTCTGACATACATATGCAGTTAGGTAGATTCTCTACAAACATACTATTATAGTTAGTACAGTTCAAAGGTTGATCTGATAAAGCTGCCGTGCTTTGTTATACATGTGCACTAATAGCAGACAAAATGGAACTATCATGGTAAATAAAGGGATAAACATACAAAAGTAGTCTATATATAGGCTCAGATCCCATCAATGTAAGATGTCCAGACAAAACCTGAATTCTCTGCCCAAAGCCGAGTAATTAATATTTTCATTTCAGCATGGGTATGGACTAGTGCTAGTTCACCTGAATTACTAAATTTTATAGTGTCTCCACCCATGCACCTTTGCCCTCAAAGGCAAATGCCTCAAAAGAAAATACACCCAGATCTCATGATTACTTAGATCTCATGATTACTTAAAATGTATGTACAATTTTGTCCCTAAACAGAAAGACTAGTTGAGTCTATTGGATATTGGGTTAGTTGAACCTCGAAAGCCATCATGCCTGTTTGATGGAAGCAATGTCACTGTCTCGGGTATTTCTTCCAAATAACGAAATTAAGAATCATGTCATTGGACGGAATGCTAAAAGTTATTATTAATTACATTAATATGCTGATGTATTCAGACGTAATTGTCACATTGGATTCCCAATTGGAATTCACCTGTATTGGGAGTGAATTCCAGTCCTCCACTGTTTAATATAGAAGTAGCAAACTTGACTTCCCCATAAAATTAGAATTCCATAATTCCATCCGAACCAACAGTGCATTGGACCCGATCTTTTCTTTGAAGCTGGTGGGAACAATTCAGGCCAAATAAAGGATTGGAAATCACAGGATTGCAATTCCTTGTAAACAGACAGGCCTCAAATCTCTGGGATGATTACCATATATTTTCCATTGGAACTAAAAAGGTCGTGAAGGGATAGAAACAGGCCTTTTCTTAATCTAGGAGAGTATTTGGATCTTCAAACTTGTTCGCACAAGCTTAAACTACACGATCAATAAGCTAGTTTTTCCTACAAGCCAACATGCATTAGGTTGACAAGCAGTAGTAAAATTTTCTAAAATCTTTTTCAGAGACTTGTGCTCCATAGTCAACTCCATGTTAATGGGAAACATTGAAACAGGCTTAGATGATGATGATGATAACCACAATGATGATGATAAAGGATAGAAACATCACATAAAAAATGGTAGGAAAGACGAGAAGTAGCATGCTTGACGGGTTTAGAAGTTGTAGGCACGCATCTTCTCAAGTCATAGAGCAAATGGCAGAGATGACGGAATTAAAAATATACATTTTTTTAAAGAGAAAACAAAAACACTATTAAATAGAATATGAGGCATAACTAGAGATGGTGCTTTCGCCTGTGCCATCAGATGCGAAAATTGTTGAAATGTAGGATGCAGAAAAAACTAGAACCAGCACAAGCATGTTAAGGAGAGGAAGGGCGTAAAGTAGGCTATACATTATGCATATGTAGAAGGTTTATGCCATAAAGGCCTTCTCCGACTTTAATTCTTACCTCTTCTTATCATACACAACGTGAATGTCAAGTATAAATAAGTTGCATAAGTTGCATGCATCTTTAAACATTCCAGTGGAAATGTAAGAAGTTCTTAATCAATGAAAATAAGTTAGAGATGATAGAAAACAAAAGCATGAACAATAATGATGAAAGCATGAATGATTTTGAGGAGTAAAAGAAATGAATGAATAAGAAAAGCCACCAATCAACTTAACAAAATAATAAGCATCACATGCATCTCTACCATTTGACATTCCTAACTGAATTCATAGGAAAATGATGTGTACCATGATGAGTAACAGATGTGTTAGTGTACCTATTCATGCAAAATCCAAATTGATTAGGAGAAGGATCTTCCAAGTCCACGACTGAATCCGTCTTGGGCATCTGCCTGTCTTGCTTATCAGTGTTGGGCTCCATTTCAATTGGCTGACTGCAAATTGGAGCAGATGTGTGTGGATATGCTCCAGTTGAGTGTGACATGGACCCAACAGTCATTGTGCTGCTATTACCGGTGGCACTTGACTTAGTACTAACCAAACTTGCAGTTGAAAGAGATGGACTAAGGACTGGACTGGACGACTGGATGCCATTATCAGCCACAGCTAAATCCTGCTCCCGTTGCTTAAAGCAATAGTTGCAAACACGAATCCTCTCCCCCACTTCTCCAAAACTTTTTGCATCATTAGACGAAACTGGGATAGAGTTTGAGGTACACTTGGCACAGAAAACACGACCACAGAGGCGACAGTGGTGCCTGCGGTTGAAGACTGTGAATTGTGAATCACATTCATAACAAACCCTACAACTTTGATCGGGCATCCAAAAGTCTCTCGACACATTCGATGGTTCGGTCCTCCGAGGAATCCAAGATTTCACTATGCCGACGAACTCTGAGAACCTCTTGTCAGGTGGTTCCATCGACAAAAGGCTCTCCAAGGCCCAATCATACTGAAATAGTCATCCGATGAGTACCCAACAAAAATCAATTGTTGTTGATTGGTCTTTGTTCCCTTATCACAGTATAAAGAAATCTAATCCGAATTTCCACTAAACAACAATCTGTAGCACAAAAGTCACCCCTTTTTTAATCAAAACGGCTCCTAATAACTGAGAAACTATCTGAAACTAGTGCTGCCAACAAAAACCCCAGAAAAGAACTAAATTCACGAAATCATGTAGCTCATCTATATCAGTTTATCAACTATATATGAAATTTCCATGAAAACCCAAGGCCATATTTCATCAATAACTCCACGAGGAGCCGAGCAGTATGCATCAACTGCACCCATAGTACTACTATTACGAATCAAAGCCGCCAATCCCGAGCCATAATCATATCAATTTCTCCTCCAAAACAACTATATTAACTTAATTAACAAAAAATTCTCCCTCAATTTTTTTTATAAATGAAACGCCCAATCCAACTCACTAGGGCTATCCAGGCCAGTACAATAAAAACTGCAAGTTACCCGTTTAATCCCCGGACTTCAACTGCGATTCAATCCAAAAGACACACAGAAGAGGCAAAGAGATCAGCTCGCCCCTACAATCAAAATCCCCCCATTTCAATCAGACTGAATTTCCTTTGAAATCACAGAATTTAACACAACAACAACCAGAAATATATAAATCGAGTGAAAACTTCCAACCTGGTAGTTCTTCTCTCTCTCCTGAGCTCAGATTTCATGTGGAGGAGAAGGAGAGCTCAATTTGCAATTTCGTAAATTATAAAATGTTATTATTATCAGTGCATGCGGAATTTGCAGTAAAGTGCAACCTGAAAACTCTATTGAATTTTGGACCCACGATGTGAAATATGGACCGTTTGATTAATGAAAGTTGCCAAAACGAATCCAAGATGGCACGTAGAAGACATGAACTTGTTAAAGTTGGACTCAGATGAAAGAAATTAATTATTAAAAAAACAGCTGGGATAACGATGCAGACCGCAATCATGGAGGCGTGCTGCTTTGTGGGGGTGACCGTAGTGTCCCGGTCGTTTCATGATCGGTTAGCATCGCTTGCTTGTGAGTCGTGAGAGCAGCCTTGACTTATAAATTTATTGATTTGATTCGGATTTATTTATAATATAAGAGTAATTGAAAGCAAACTGTATCAGATTTTGTTACACATGCAAAGGTTTACAAGGGTCTGTTTGGTTGTCGTCACTGACCGTAATTCATAAGTCGTAATTGTTAAAGTCTTTTTTTACAGTTATAAATGAGTTACATCATGTAAGTTTTACGGTGTTTGGTTGGTAATATAAAGTTGTAAAGTGAGAAAGTGTATTATATTTTACGGTATTTGGTTGTCGTAATGTATAAATCGTAAGTGAAAAAGTTAACACAAAATTTACTATTTGGTGATTTTAAAAGTTTAATACTGCAAATAAATATTAAAAATGTTAAATATTAAAATTTTTAATATTAATATAAAGATAATAAAAATTTGTATGACCACAAAATTAATTGTAACTTGGCTGTAAGTGAGTGGTAACTGGGTTGCAGGTGAGTGGTAGTTGAGTTCCGTGAGTCTTTTGCGAATTACGGTCCAAATAAACGCCGTACTTGTAATTGGGTTGTAAGTCATTTACAAATTATGTACTTTTACGCCTTTTACGGCAAAACAAACATCCCCTAAGCTCTGGAGGGATGTATAAAAAAGAGAGTAGATTTTTTTTTAAGATAGATATGGGGTGTATACCCAACATAAATATTAAAAATCAAGGAAAAGTAAGTAACGCTATTCTAACCGTGGTTCTAGAGTTATATTTGAGTTATAAGTGCGTTTATTTTAAATTTGATCTATTTAAAAATGTTATTGTTAGGATCTTGCTTTGTTTTCAAGAGAAGATGATGGTCCAAGAAAATTCAATACGATTGAAGAAGACGATGGTTTGAAGCAGAAGAAGCATATCAATGTGGGACGGTCTAATCGACTTGTAAGAAGTATAAGACAACTAATGCTCAGATTAGTCGACTATACAATCAACTGGACGGATAAAAAAGAAGAATTAGTTATACAGTAGTCGACTAATAAGAATTATAAGTCAACTAATTGAAGGAGTAGTCGACTAATCTGCATGATAAGTCAACTAATCAGCCATTTCTGAAGCGTGAACAGTTTTTCTTTTTCAGACACGTGCGAGTTTCCTTTTCTGATAGAGTTCGAATAAGATTCAGATTTTATTATATGAAGGTTTGTTTCTAAAGTTTAAGAGTTTAGAATTCTTCTAAATCAAGAAGATCAACTTCTCACATGATTGATTAAGATTCTTCAAGCATTCGACAGTCAAGATCATCTCATAATTCAAATAAAGTTATGTTAATAAATTCTATAATAAAAATTGTATTCATTAGATTGTTGTGTGGTGAACATCAAGAAGATCTTGAAGAAGATCAGAGAAAGTCAAGAAAGATAGGAGTAAGGTGAGGTGCATAGAGAAAAAGTATACTTTTGTAATCAGGTCTAGATTCAAGAGAAAGATTAGTAATCTCGTGAGATTAAGAAGAAAGTTAGATATCTTTATACCGAGTTTATTAATAAAACTCTCTCAACTCCTCTCCCGGTGGACGCAGGTCAAGTCTGAGTTGAACCACGTTAAATCTTCATGTTGTTTGATATTGCTCTTTTGTTTGGGTATAGCTAGTTTGTCTTACAACATTTTTCTTTTTACAAGTATTATCATATTGTTAAGTTTCACAAAACGTCAATTTCTGGAGTAACAATTGGATAATAACATACCGATTTTGCGTAACAGTTATTCCCTAACTTAAGACTAGAACAACTAGATGATAGTTGCTTTATTCTTTTTGGTTATTCATGCTTATTTGAAATTTAAGAAAGCTCGCATAATAGAAATAGAAATAAATGCACAGAAACTGTCAAATTTTATTAGGAGGGTTTAAGTTTTTCCAACCTCTTTGGTAAGTGGACTTTTGACATATTAAAGGGGTGTGATTCATTAAACTCTTAAAAAGAGATAAGACACAATAGGGAGAATGTTAAAGGAGTCAATGTCTACCCACTCCCGTCATTCACAAACCAAACTTCACTGTGCACCATTAATAAGGTTACTATGCGCTGATGTAAGCGATGACGCAAGCGACTGCATAGTGCCCCCAAGGTTTTCCTATAAATAGGCCCTTCCTGATTCATTTCAATGTACACAAATTCAGAAATCAATAAGAATTCCTACTTCTACTCTGCCTCTAAAATTCTCTGCTTTGGTGTTATATTCTCGGAGTTTTACAACACGTTATCAGCACGATCACTCTAGTCTGTCCCCAGCCTCTACCTCCGTCAGCTCAGGGAAAAAGCCTACCACGTCAAGTCTCTGCCTCCATTAGCTTAAGGTAAAACTTGTCACGAGCCTCTGCTTCCATTGCTCAAGGAAGAGTCCTATCACAAGTCCCAGCTTCTACCTCTACAATCTCAAGGTAAAATTGGCAAGTTACTATACTTATGATATTCGTATAACACCACTACTATAATAAAAGGAGGATTTGCCACCTATTTATAGAAATGTGATGTGATTACGAAAACTGAATTATTATACTAATTATATTCATATAACATCATTACTATAATGAAAGGAGGCTCTGCCACCTATTTATAGTAAAGTGATGTGATTATGCTATCTTTACTAACATCTAACTTGATGCTTGCGTGGATTAAACCCCAAGCTTCTAACATTATATATTTTATTATTCTACTATTATATCTGGACAAACACCCACTGAAAGGTTTACCGAGTAGCGTGGTGTGCCAATATTTATTTCAATAATTACTGCTTTATTAATTATGCCTGCAAAACACCCACCAAGTAGAGTGGCGTGCATATATTATAGCTCATAAATATATATATAGTATAATGCTTTTATTTTACCATTTCCTTAATTACAATATTTAATTATATAAAATATAAATTATTTTTCTCTCTCCCCAAACGGTTAAAAACCCCCAACGGCTATACCCCCAACGGCTAAAAAACCCCCAACGGCTATAATCCCCCAACGGCCGTAAACGGCTGTTTTCCCCCTATAAATAGGTGAGTTCTAAACTACACAACTCACTCCTCAACCTCTCTTCATTTCTCAAAATTTTCATCATCTCTAGAAGCTTTGCGTTCGAGTTTTTTTTTTCGCATGATGCTTAGTCCAGCTTTGATGTTTCTTATTGCCGTCATCATCATCAACACTTCTATCGTTTTTCTTGGAGACATGGATCCAAGTGAATTGTACCCGTATTTTTTTATTTTAATGTTCACTTTTCCTCTTCTACTTGTAGCTATTATGGTTGACATGCAAGTTTTCTTTGAGAAATAAAAATGTTGTGATTCTAATTATTTTTATATTTTGTTATAGTTATCACCATGTCAAACTTTGCAAAGCTTGAGTTCATTCCACTTGATATCACGGGGAGAAATTATATGTCTTGGGTTATTGATATTGAGATACATCTTGAGTCAATGGGTCTCACTGAGACCATTAAAGAAATAAATTCTACGCCGTCACAAGATAAGGCAAAGGCGACAATCTTTATCCGCAGACATCTTGATGAAAGTCTAAAGTGTGAATATCTCACTGTTAGAGACCCAAGTGCTTTATGGAAAAATCTCAAAGAAAGATTTGATCATCAAAAGGAAGTTATACTCCCTGCCACTCGTGATGAATGGAATGCTTTGCGCTTCCAAGACTTTAAGAAAGTTAGCGACTACAACTCTGCAATGTTCAGAATAGTATCCCAGTTGAAATTCTGTGGGGTAGATATCACAGATGAAGAAATGTTGGAGAAGACTTACTCCGCATTTCATGCATCTAATATAACACTGCAACAACAATATAGGTTGCGTGGCTTTAAGAAATATTCTGAACTAATTTCATCTCTTCTTGTGGCAGAGAAAAATAATGAACTTTTGATAAAAAATCATCAGTCCCGTCCTACTGGTTCAGCAGCATTTCCAGAAGCAAATGCTGCATTTTCTAAAAATTTTGGACGAGGATATAATTATGGCCGTGGCCGTGGACGTGGTCGTGGTCGTGGCCGTGGACGTGGCCGTGGACGCGGTCGAAGTGGTTTTTACAACCCTTCACAGAATAACGCGATCCACAAGAAGCATCATGTGGAAAGACATGAAAAAGGAAAAGATGTTCGTGAAAGTTCTCTTCGGAATCCTGAAGATTCCTGTTACAAATGTGGCTCCAAAGGACACTGGGCTAGAGTGTGCCGAACACCGGAGCACCTTTGCAAGCTCTACAAAACATCCTTGAAAGGAAAAGAGAAAGAAGTGAATTTCACTGAACATGATGATCCTATGGATGATTCAACTCATCTTGATGCTTCGGATTTTACTGATGATTTTGTTGATCTTCCAATCCATCGTGATATTGGTGATAATTAGATATATGATTGTATTATTATACTTTGTTATTTGTAATTTTCAAATTTATCTTTGAATGAAATATTTCCCTTATAATAATATGTTTCAAATTTTATTCTTACCAAATTATTTATTTTTGCATGAAGCTTGATATGGATTATTCTAATGATGAAGTCAAGACCAAAACTGGAGAGATTTGCATACCGGATAGCGGTACAACACATACTATTCTCAAACATAAAAGGTACTTCTCTGAATTAAAACCAACAAAGGCAATCATCAATACAATATCAGGTCCTGTAGACTTGATTGAAGGGACTGGTGAAGCCAGCTTTATATTGCCAAATGGAACAAAGTTTTTCATAAAAGATGCTTTGTTTTCACCAAAATCTAAAAGAAATTTGTTGAGTTTTAATGATATATATCTTCATGGATATGATACTCAGTCTGCAACTGAAGAAAATATGAAGTATATGTATCTTACTACTTATATATCAGGTAAGAAGTACATACTAGAAAAACTACCAAAGCTTTCCTCAGGATTGCATTATACATATATAAATGTGATAGAATCACATATGGTAGTTAAAGAGGATACAGAGACAGTAACTCTGTGGCATGATCGTTTAGGTCATCCTGGTTCAATGATGATGCGAAGAATTATTGAGAATTCACATGGACATACATTAAAGGGCCAGAAGATCCTTCAAGTTAGTAAGATTCCATGTGAAGCTTGTTCTCTAGGAAAATTAATCACAAGGCCATCACCAGCTAAAATAAAAACAGAATCACCTACATTTCTTGAACGTATCCAAGGTGATATTTGTGGACCTATACACCCATTGTGTGGACCATTTATATATTTTATGGTATTGATAGATGCCTCTAGTAGATGGTCACACGTTTGTTTATTGTCAACTCGCAATGTGGCATTTGCGAGATTTCTTACTCAGATAATTAGATTAAGGGCACAATTTCCTGATTATACAATCAAGAGAGTTAGACTTGACAATGCTGGTGAGTTCACGTCTCAGGCTTTTAATGATTATTGTATGTCAATTGGAATAGTTGTTGAACATCCTGTTGCCCATGTACATACACAAAATGGTTTGGCTGAGTCGCTGATTAAGCGCCTCCAACTTATTGCTAGACCATTAATAATGAGAACAAAGCTTCCTATTTCTATATGGGGTCATGCAGTTTTACATGCTGCAGCATTAATTCGCATCAGACCAAGTGCATATCATGAGTACTCCCCTCTACAATTAGCATTTGGTCAAGAACCAAATATTTCCCATCTTAGAATTTTTGGTTGTGCGGTATATGTACCAATTTCTCCACCACAACGTACAAAGATGGGTCCTCAAAGGAGACTGGGAATATATGTAGGCTATGAATCTCCTTCTATTATAAGATATCTTGAGCCTAAAACCGGCGATGTTTTTACGGCTCGGTTTGCCGATTGCCACTTCAATGAGGCAATTTTCCCAGCATTAGGGGGAGAAAAGAAACAGCTGGAGAAGGAGATTACATGGAGTGAACCATCCTTATTGCATCTTGATCCTCACACAAGACAATGTGAGACAGAAGTGCAAAAGATTATGCACTTACAAGAAATAGCAAATCAATTGCCAGATGGGTTCACTGATACAAAAAGAGTGACTAAATCATATATACCAGCTGTAAATGCTCCTGCTCGGATTGAAATCCCAAAAGGACAACCCGAGAATGAAGTCACTCATGAGTCTAAGACACGCCTGAAGCGTGGTAGACCAATCGGTTTCAAAGATAAAAATCCTCGAAAAAGAAAAGGAGCAGATAAGCACGATGACCCCAATGTGCAAGAATGTGTTCCAGAAGAAACACAAAATAAGCAAGAATGTGTTCCAGAAGTAACACAAGATAAGACAAATCAAGAGATGAAAGATTCTGAAGATATAGAAAATCATGAAATCTCTATTGATTATGTCAATACAGGAGGATTATGGAATCGCAATAAGATGAAAAATATAGATGAAATATTTTCCTATTCCGTAGCATGTGATATTGTTAACGGAAGTGAGGATCCTGAACCAAGATCCGTCACCGAATGTCAAAATAGACCTGATTGGACAAAGTGGAAAGACGCTATACAGGCTGAATTGAGTTCGTTTAATAAGCGCAAAGTATTTGGACCTATTATCCTCACGCCTGAAGCCGTGAGGCCAGTAGGATACAAATGGGTCTTTGTACGAAAACGCAACGAGAAAAACGAGATTGTAAGGTATAAAGCTCGACTTGTTGCTCAAGGTTTTTCGCAAAGACCTGGAATTGATTATGAAGAAACGTATTCTCCAGTAATGGATGCAATTACGTTTAGATATTTAATCAACCTAGCTGTTTCTAAAAATTTAGAAATGCGTCATATGGATGTTGTTACAGCTTATTTATATGGATCGCTTGATAGCGATATTTATATGAAAATCCCTGAAGGATTTAAAATGCCTGAAGCATTAAGTTCAAAACCCAAAGAATTATATTCGATCAAATTGCAAAGATCGTTATATGGGTTAAAACAATCAGGGCGCATGTGGTATAATCGCTTAAGCGAGTATTTATTAAAAGAAGGATATGTAAATAATCCTATATGCCCATGTGTTTTTATAAAGAAAACAACATCCGGATTCATTATCATTGCTGTATATGTTGATGATTTAAACATCATTGGGACTAATAAAGAAGTCCTAGAAGCAATGATATATTTAAAGAATGAATTTGAAATGAAAGACCTTGGAAAAACCAAATATTGTATTGGTTTACAGATTGAGCACTTTCAAAGTGGAATATTTTTGCATCAATCAAATTATACTGAAAAGGTCTTAAAACGCTTTAACATGGATAAAGCAAACCCTTTGAGCACTCCAATGGTTGTTAGATCATTGAATGTGGAAAAAGATCCATTTCGCCCTCGCGAAGATAATGAAGAGGTTCTTGGTCCTGAAGTACCATACCTAAGTGCAATTGGAGCTCTTATGTATCTGGCTAATTGTACCCGACCAGATATAGCATTTGCTACTAACTTATTAGGAAGATTTAGCTCATCTCCTACACGGAGACATTGGAATGGTATTAAACATGTATTTCTTTATCTTCGAGGAACAACTAACTTTGGTTTGTTTTATTCCAGAGGATCAAAACAAGAAATAACTGGTTATGCAGATACAGGTTATTTGTCAGATCCACATAAAGCCAAGTCTCAAACAGGATATGTATTCACATGTGGAGGTGCAGCGATCTCTTGGCGTTCACAAAAGCAGACACTTATTGCCACTTCTTCTAATCATGCTGAAGTCATAGCACTCCATGAAGCAAGCCGAGAATGTGTATGGCTAAGGTCTGTAACTCAACACATCCAAGAAACTTGTGGATTACCAGTCAACAGAGATCCAACAATACTGTTTGAAGACAATGCTGCATGCGTCGCTCAAATGAAGGAAGGTTTCATCAAAAGCGACCGTACCAAGCATATACCCCCAAAGTTCTTCTCATTTAGCCAAGAGCTTGAAAAGGATAAGCAAATTACTATTCAGTATATCCGATCAAGTGATAATGTGGCAGATCTCTTTACAAAGGCACTTCCCCCTACAACTTTCAGAAAGCTTATTCATGATATTGGGATGCGTCATAAGCGAGATTTATGAAGAAGAACTACTCATGTCAACTTGAGGGGGAGCTTACGTGGCTGCACTCTTTTTCCCTTACTATGGTTTTGTCCCACAGGGTTTTCCTGGTAAGGTTTTTAACGAGGCAGCATAGAACACGTATACAGAGATGATGTACTCTTTTTCCCTTCACTATGGTTTTGTCCCACTGGGTTTTCCTAGCAAGGTTTTTAATGAGACATCATGAATGGTGGGTAGCCAAGGGGGAGTGTTAAAGGAGTCAATGTCTACCCACTCCCGTCATTCACAAACCAAACTTCACTGTGCACCATTAATAAGGTTACTATGAGCTGATGTAAGCGATGACGCAAGCGACTGCATAGTGCCCCCAAGGTTTTTCTATAAATAGGCCCTTCCTGATTCATTTCAATGTACACAAATTCAGAAATCAATAAGAATTCCTACTTCTACTCTACCTCTAAAATTCTCTGCTTTGGTGTTATATTCTCGGAGTTTTACAACAGAGAAGATATTTTTGCATGAGATGAAAAATGAAAACTATTAGCCCCACGCACAAGACACATGCTGATAATGCGCTTGTCCTAGTTAGTCAATTGCTGGAATCTTGAAAAGTAGCATAGTGTCCATAGAGCGAGTTAGTGAAGAAGAATTCAGCCAGGGAGGGGGTGGATAGTTGCGGGGGAGGAGAAGCTCGAGGAGGCAATCAAGGAAGATGTTAGGTTACACCTATTTTCTAACTTCACATGTGAATCAAACAATATTTAAAAAGAATATCCTTCAATGCTGTGGAGTCGTTTGATTTTTTTGGGAGCACGCTTGTCTCTAATTAACAAGACAAAAACCTCTATGAACATCCCTAACATCTTTTCAAAATAATGTGAGATAAATATGATTAATGGCAGGGAAAAACTCATTCCATAGATTTTTGAATATTTTTTATTTCAAAAAATGTAATCCGAACAACAAGATACATCACACATTATACATTAGTGCGTGTTTGGTTGCAAGGAAGTGGGCGGAAGCAAGGAAGTGGGGAAGTATAATTGCTCACTTCCCTATCTATCCAAATACCCAGAAAAAAAAAAAAAAAAAAACCTTTTTTTCTTCTCTCTTTCTCTTTTACCCATCCATTTTCCTCACTCTCAGAGTACTACAATTAATTTTGTGGCCATATAAATCTCATTTGTAGTAAGTTATAGCACAAAACAGTTAATTTTTGATCGCATAATAATACAATCTACTTTTTATTTTTCATAATTAATTTTTATTTTAATATTATTTTGCGGTCAACTTTGCGATCAATTTTTCCAATTCTACTTATACATTACCATCCAAACACCGAAAAAGACATAACATTTTCTAAACCACACTTCCCAACAACACCCAAACACCAGAAAACTTACTAACTAATTCCCAAGTTTCAAAAAGAACTATTACCACTTCCTCAATTTCACCCTTAACCAAACAGGTCCACATGAACAACGGTGATATTGGTCTTTTTTGAGCGGGTTTGACTCAAAGCAGCGCTTTGCGCTCGAACTCATTATAGACAGCCCAAACTTGAGCCCATAGTTGACCCATCCACTTCGAGGCCCACATTTTAAATTCTCATGGTGTTATTGGTAATGCTCCCTGTGAGTCCGGTCACCGCTATAATCAAGAGCTAACCCTCACCGTCACTTGAAAACTCCGCATAGTCCATCAGTCAGTAGACTTAGTAGTCAACAGAACAAACACGACCTCCCTCCGGCGCGCAATCTCTAGGGTTTTTCTTTGGAATCCTCCCCAGATTTCTAGGGTTTTCGAACAATTCAAACCATGTTCCTCACAAGGTGAGATCTTTAGCGTTCCAACCTTTTCACTTTTTGCCTTTTAATTCTATTTCTTGGCCTCTGATGTGAAAATTTGGCGGTTTGATCTGAAGGACGGAGTATGATCGAGGAGTCAATACTTTCTCTCCTGAAGGGAGATTGTTTCAGGTGGAATATGCCATTGAGGCGATCAAGGTCTGGCTTTTTCTCTGTTTGTAACTTTTTAAGTTTAGATAGCATTTTTATTAAACTTTGGTTGCTTTTTTTTTTTAATAGTTGGGTTCGACTGCAATCGGGTTGAAGACAAAGGAAGGGGTAGTTCTCGCGGTTGAGAAGCGTGTTACTTCTCCATTGCTGGTATTTAATTTATCTTTTACTGGTCATTGACGTATGGTTATTAAATGGATTTAGTATAATTGGATTATGCATCAGTGGTTTTGTTAAGTTGTTGATACTTGGATTGATTAACTTGCTTTTAACATGAATGATTCATTATCATTGTGGTTCAACATAATTGAGAGATAGATGACTTTGAGTTTTCTTTCTTTTTTCTTTTTACCGAGATCTGTCATACCGGCATTTGAAGGGAGCATTAGTGGTGAATGAAATTATTGATGGAAAGGTCAGATCATTTGATTGGTAGTTCAGTCAGCTAGAGTTTTATTAGTTTTCGGATAATGGTGTCACTATGAAAATACCCCTTACACAAGCAATGCTCAAACTGGGACCATGGAAGCTCTAGACTCCTCATGTTATTTGATTATTATTGAAAGTATAGAGCAAAATCAAAACATACACACGATCTCAAATTACTAAAAATAAAGTGTTGAGATTGAGGAGAGTTGGAATTAGATTGTTTTCTATTGCCAACATTATTTTTGGAGGGTGGGTAAATTCCCTGGCGTTCGTGGCTTGTCATTATAACTTCTGGTCCACTGGATCTTGATTCTTGAAGCCTAAGATGGGTTGATGCTTCTGCATTCACCTTCCTTGTGATGGTCTTTTAGTTGATAGGTATGCATTGTTGTGTTCAATGGCTTTGAATAATATGCTTTTAAAAAGTTCTTTTCTGACCATGTGCACTGGGAAAGATTTATGAACTCAAGACTTTCTCAAGGTATTCTTAAATTTAATATTATAATCATAAGGCGCTAAAGACTGTCTTTATCATGCTAACTGTGTCAAACTTGCTATCACCAAGGATAGATAAGAGTGCCAGTATTTTAGTGGGATCATGCCTTTGATTTTTCTGGATGGAGCTGCAAAAGAAGATTTGTCTGGCGAAGTCTGATGAGACAGCCTGTGAATTATCTTCCGATCTTGTAGATCTAATACAATTCAAATTTGAACTTGAATCGACATAGCTCAAATGGCATATTTATGCATGCTTAAGTGTGTAAATAAGATTTTTTTCCCCCCATAGATCATCCGACTTGAACTACTATGCACAGAGGAATACAATTGATTTGACCATGAAGAGTGTAAATCTGTTCCAACTACAACTTCAACCTCAGTTACAAGCTTGCCTAAATCTAACAACTCAAGTCTTGCCTTGAACTTGAGTACAAAGTCCAGTCTCAAAGCTATCCTCCAAACTGGAGCACGAACACAGGTACAACCTCTTATGACCTATGTCAATGGATATTTAGGTGTGGTGCATCCTCCATGTCAATTTTAATCTTAAATCTCTAATTCGCTCAAGTCCTGACTTGAACTCTATGGTCCATTCTTGAATCCGTGGTCCGCTCTGTCCATTAGAGCAAAGAGAATTAAAGAGGGAATGAGAGAGATAAGAGCTGTGAGAGATTAAGACAGAATGCATATGCGTAGAAGAGAGGTATAACCTCTTGCAGTTTGCGGATAGGGTGAAGCTTATCCAGTTACATTCTCCATGTCTGTCGTAAGTTTACTTAATATCATTTACTCAAGTCTTGCTTGAACCGGAGTCCGCGATCTAATAATTAAACCTAATATTAGCTTATTGTGATCTGCACTAAAGATTACATCCTTTCACATTGACAGATTAATATCATGGCGAGCATTGAAAATTTAATCTAGTGACACAGGAATATCAACCAAAGGTTGTCTAATCAGAATTATATATCTCACATTCAAGAAGATAAATACATTCTTATAGATGGTTTCTCCCCTTAATGTCATCCCATGAACCTTTTCATATGGTGGTACATTATCAAACCCGTAGGTGGATATGTGAGTAGTTATACTTTGAAGATGTCATTTGGACATACTAGGACCTACAGCCAGTATCGGAAGTGTTCAAAAATATGATATCTTCCAAATAAATGAAATCTTTATGCAACATGATAAAATCATGAAGAAGATTCTATTCAATTTGATTGCCTGTCCATGTTTGTTGGGCTACCAGGTGGCATCAATCTATAGAGGATAGCCAGTGTTGTAGTAACTCACAGACAGTCTCTGTCAAAAATGGCTCAAAACCTAGTATAACTGTCAAATGTGGATGACTAGTTATGCCATGTAAACAATTTAGCCAATCCTTTAGGTCCATGTGACACATTGAATCTTCCTACATGGAACATAATGAGTCATCTTACTAGTCCAACACAACAAACACAAAATCACTTCTTAGCAGTCTTGAAAGTTCTCGAGTGAAGTGCATTGGAATATCTTCCTAGGCTTTCTAGGAAGTAAAAGAAAAGTGTATAAACCTGTATTTCGTGATGTACTTAAAGGTTGGACATGTGGACAGTTATGTGCAGGCCTGTTAACATCACTATCCATCTTGATAAAAAAATGTCTATATTCAACTGCAACTCTTTTTTGTTTTTGTCCAAATGGCCTCATGGACCTTCATCATGAAATCCACAAATGGGTGTCTTTAAGTAGGCCATCAGTGATGTGAAACTTAGGATCCCTAAACAAAATTCCATATTGTATAAAGCGTGTGTGACTGGTGCCAGATTCTAGGCAACCGCAAATAGGTCTATGAAAACTTAAAAAAGAAATTAATAACTAAATGCAGATCCAAACTGAAACATATAATCATTAATCTCTGTTAGAATCTATGTGGCTCAAGGCAGTACGCCCCTGCTGTCAAGTTCACACAAAATATGAAGCAATCTATCCCGGTATAACGCCAAGAATTCTTGAGATTATGTCTATTTTGTGAATGAATGAAACTTGTGACGCCATTAACCCTCTACGTCTATCTTTATCTTATCATTAATACCTTGACCATAATCTCTACTTGGTGAGTCTTTGATTTAACTGTTGGATCGAGGTACTTTGATTTATGAATCCTAATCATTTCAGAAAATATGACGAAAAGCAATTTTCCAATGTTACGAAGGCGATTATGCGTTTTCTTGATTAATAGAAAACTACACGTCTTATCTTTATTGATACTGGTTTTAGTTGCTGGCAAGTATGATGAGGATAGAACCTTAAAAGTGTACAACAGGAGGAAAAAAGCAAGTTACCATGCTTGGGTCTAATTCTTTAGACTGTTAGAGTATTAGAGAGATTTTGATGTCTATATGCATGTTTTTTTGCAGCTTTACTAATTATACTAGAAATCTTTATGGACTAAAATAAGGTCTTCTGTGCTATGTGGTTAACCACCTAGTGAATGTAGCGTAACTTGACTCAATGGTCCCCTTACTTCATGACTTGCAAATTTTCCTCATTTATCTGTAAATTTCATCCTCACAACTTATTTCTATTGTGCCGACATGCGTATTGAATGTTTGAATCTTCATATTTAAAATCAACTGTGAACATGTGGTAGTTGAATATTTAACTAAACATAATGGACGGTGATCAATGGTTCTGTGTTTGAGTGGAATTCTGCACATGAACTTTTCTAATGGATTATATCCTGTAAGTTAATAGTTCTTTCACCTTTTCAAAATTTCAATTGTTAGTCATTTGGTTCATCTTACTTTACTCTCCGACCATGTTGGAAGTCGATTTACTTCATAACCTCTAAATTACAATATTCCAGGAGCCAAGTAGTGTGGAGAAGATTATGGAGATTGATGAGCACATAGGATGTGCTATGAGTGGACTAATAGCTGATGCTCGCACCCTTGTTGAACATGCACGTGTCGAAACGCAGGTGCTGATTTATTTTACATCAGCACCCTAAATATCAGTCCATCTTGATATCAAAAACTAATCTTTCATTTTTTTCCTTCTTTTTTCGTAGAACCACAGGTTCTCTTATGGGGAGCCGATGACTGTCGAGTCCACTACACAAGCTCTCTGTGATCTTGCTCTTCGATTTGGTGAAGGCGATGAAGAATCTATGGTTATAATTACTTTTTTTTGGATTTTGATGCACATGTATACATTCTGAATGATATATGCCAGTTCAAATGATAACTGAGTTGGCCTATCATGCATCACACGACATTAAAAATGAGCATCTCAGACTAAAATTACTAGGAAACCTTTCCCAGATGCTGCCATTCTTTTCTAAGGAATATATTTTCTACCTGTTCAAGCCATGTCTTCGAGGACAAAAAAATATTCAAATAATCCTATAGTATAAATCTTCTAATGATAAGACAAGTTTTGAAGATTGTTTAGAAGTATAAAGATTCTTAAAGCTTGGTAATCTATGCTTGTATGCCCTGTTTTAAATATCGGCCGAGTCGGCCGAGATATCATCCGATATCTCCTTTTTTGTCTGCTGCCGATACGATATGAGGAAATCGTTTCCCATATCGTTTGCAGCAAAAAAATCGATAAATCGCCCGATATATCACCCGATATGAAATAACTTATTTATTACATGGCTGCATGCAAATGTACATTGTTTTTTTAATGCTTTTCTAAGCATATTACATCATTTTTTTAGATAGACGGTATCTATGACTGTAAATCAACTTTTAATTATCAATATTTCATTATATATAGTGTCTGATATGAACGCCCGATATGCGCGCGTATCCCCGATATCCGATATGAAAAATCCCTATCCGATACAATCCCGATATCCGATTTTTATAACCTTGCCTGTATGATTGCTAAGCATTATTATGTGAATTACTGATAGAATTTAATATGTTTTGAATCCACTTCGCATACTTTAAAAACAGTTTGTCCTTCTTAATCAATTATTGAAGAGAGAGTTTTCTGTGTATCTGTATGCTAAATGCATGCAATAAATAGAAAATCCTTGTGCTTTGAGTATTTGGACTTTGACCATAATTTTATATCATCATTTAATTCCTGATTACTAGTTGTCTTTCATAAAGCTTAACTTGTCAGGCTGTAGACCCACACACTATTTAGAGGTGAACATCCCAACAGCTCTCCCTTATTTGGAATTGAGCACAGGAGGAAATAGATGAGGTTTAGGGAAGGATTTGAATCCAGATCCTTCCTTTTAACTCCTGATGCTCTCCACCATGTTAGTAACTGGCTCACCCAAAATTTTAAGGTGTGGCTCCATGGGAGTGAGGTCACATTGTTGAATCTGAACATCCCAAAAGATGGTATATGTCTTGGATAGATTCCTGCAGTTTTATTTATTTATTTATTTTTGTGTTCGCATTATTCATAATTACATTGGAGTCCACTGCTGATCTTTTTCAATATTCTCTTTTAAATCATAGTGAAGTGACTTGGTAGTGTAAGCCAAGATAAACCTTTTTCTTTCTTATCTTTTCCTTTTTAAGTTGTCAAACAGGCAAAACCTTTTCTTACATTCTCTAACTATCTTTTCTGAGAGAAACGATTGGTTAAAAGAGAAGACTCGTGCTTTGAGTCTTTGACTTTCTGAACTGTTTAATGATCATGTTATCTTGTCATTTTTTCTTAATTTGCACTTACTTTTGTATTTTAGTACCTTTAAGTTTTTCCTGTGGTCATATCCAAGGAAACAAATGCTAATTACTAAATAGTTACTACTACTAGTTACATGCATGCACCATTATTATTAAAGCATTAGGCAACTGTCATCAAGCAGCAACAACTGGCTGCAATCTCAATTTTAATGAAACTCTGATCCAATAATTCATTAACACCAAAACTTTTCATTTTGCAGTCGAGACCTTTTGGGGTGTCTCTTCTCATTGCTGGACATGATGAGAATGGCCCTAGCCTGTAAGTATATATTTTGCATTTTAGCTCTTGCTTTTGTACCTTCTGATGCTTTTAATATGGTATCTTTACAAATTCCATGATTTAGCTGTGGTTTGAACAAGTTAAATCTAAGGCTATAGTAAAAGGGCACTACAGAAACTTCTAGCCTCACCATCGATCAGTTCCAACGCCCTATTTAATTCCTTTGATCAGTTATAAATTATAATGCCCTATTTAATACAAATTCCTAAAAACATTAAAATTGCAAATTAGACCTTTTATATGTTAGTTATTGAAATTGATACTCCAGCCATAAAATAAAAATTGGAAGCTTTAGACCTGTGATAAATTTTACCTACAGTTTAATTGATGTATAACCAAAGCTTGTTTGACTTCCACATGGTCAACCCTGAGAGTCGATGACTGATGATAGTTCTTGCAGTCTAAGTTTGCGGAAGTGCTTTGAGTGGAGGGACAGAAAAAGTAATCAAAAGAGTCAAGTGACTGTCAAAAGGGGTCAACTGAAGTTGAGGCTGCTGTAAAAAGACAGTGTAGTATGCCGTTAGGTACTACTATTATTAATGAGTGTGGCCAATAATGAAAAGATTCTAGTAGTTCACCATAAAAGAAAAGGGTAATCATGACTATAAGTAGTCTGTACATGAAACTAGACATTTCATCCTTAAAAGAAAGAATGTGAAAAAGTAATTGAATGAATATATCAACCAGTACTTAACACCCTTGCCGTAGACTGGACGTTGATTAATTTGTAATGGTCATGTACATCTATGCTAAAACCTAAAAGGTTTGCAAGATTCAAATTTATCTTCTCAGAAAAAGAAAATTTTATCCAAAAACCTGGGGGCAAATGTAGACTCCCTTCGGTAGAATCTCTCTTAGATACACTTATGACTAGTGTTTTCTGAGAAATTTAAAGAATTAAAAACTTTGTTTATGTATTTTGAGAAGCTTCTTCTAAAATACATTGTATATCATTTCCTCAAAAAAAAAAAAAAAAAAAAAAAACATTGTAAATCATCAATTTACATACAAGCAGCAAGTGGAGAATTTCTAACACGTGTTTTTACAACTCAAGTTCTAATGATTACTTCCAGTTCCTTGACACTTTAATTTCTTCAAACTGACAATTATATTGTTGTCATCAGGAATGCTGTATGACAGCAACAAAAATTAATAGCAACCAATCCATTTGTAGCTTGATTGGGAAGGAAATGCCTCCGAACTTAGGTTCTGAGAAATGGTCGGTCAAGAAAAAAAGAAAGAGAGGAACAACAACATCAAAGACTTTTGCTGAATAGCCCCAAACTTTAGGCTCTGCATGCATGAATCTTTCCCCTCAATTCAGCTCGGTTAATGGTCATCTCTTCTTTAGAAAGCATATGCACAAGGCATGACGATATGTCGATCTCTTCCTGTATCTGTGTCTGGTGGTTCATGGTATCCAGAATAACCAAAAAATGACCAATGAATCTATTTTATATTCTGCCTGGCAATTGGCATGTATGGATGACATCATCTCTTCTATAACTGCTAGACTCCTCTTGTGGCCTTATTATTATTGATAGGCATTCCATTCTCTATAGAGTAATTATTGGAGCATGTCACATCTGATATCTCTGATGGGTATCCTCCTATATCCACTAGATTGATTGCTCTTACCTGAGATTGATCCTCTTAATTGATGTGGTCATACATCCGCCAGCTGTATAAATGTGTGTGCCTGTCAGTCATCTTGCATCTCTTGTATGTTAACCATCTTGAAATTCAGTAAGTGGTTAATTTGCTCATTAACGTCAAGCTTGAAGGTGCATAACATTACCATCACTGCCTTTCTTCACGGTCTTTGCTCACATTTCTCTGCTTTTCTCTCAGCTTAGCTATAATGAAAGAAGGTAGATTTTTAATTTTTTTTTAAAGTTTAGTTTATTGGCAGTTTATTGGCCTGGTATGTGTAGAAGATTTGTACTCATCATATCCCTCAGAATATGTCATTTGGCTTAGGATCTTTAGTGTATTGTTTGTCAAATCCACGCTTATCTTGTAACTGAGAAATACCATGATTTAAGACAAATTAGTAATTTTATAGTTTTCTGCAATAGAAGTTCACTAACTGCATCTGAAGCATAGGGGCTGTTTGTTTCGCGTAAAAGGCCGTAAAAGATCGTAATTTGTAAATGACTTACAACCCAATTACAACTACGGTGTTTGTTTGGACCATAATTTGTAAAAGACTCACGAACCCAACTACCACTCACTTGCAACCCAATTACCACTCATTTACAACCCACTTACAGTTAATTATGTGGTCATGCAAATTTGTATTATTTTTTATATTAATATTATTTTTTTTAATATTTAGTATTTTTAGTATTTATTTGCAATATGTAAATTTTTTAAATCACCAAATAGTTAATTTTGTGGTTAATTTTTTTTAATTACAACTTACACATTACGACAATCAAACACTATAAAACACTACGTTTTTCCACTTACAACTTTATATTATCAACCAAACACCATAAAACACAATACATTTTCCCACGTACAACTTTATATTACCAACCAAGCACCATGAAACTTACATGCATGTAACTCATTTATAACTGTAAAAGAGTTTACTAATTACGACTTACGAATTACGGCCAATTACGATAACCAAACAGATGCATAATTCATAGATCTTGTCCCACAGTGCACATTTGTGTAATTCTTGTTGTTGATTAAGCAGAATAACATATAGATTAATTATAGGTACTTTTGATGCATAACTAGAGGCCATCTGGATGATCATGCTTGAAACATGGAATATACACCCACAAACCAGATATCCTCCTTTCCTGACTCGAGCAAACAAAAATGAAACAACTGACTGTGGATGGAGACACAACCTATCGATTGGGCTGATGGTGTTGGTGAATCATGGTTGTAGTCAAGAAGAAAATTCTCAAAGAACCATCTATCTATGTAAGCTACTAAAACATCTAGCATCTTCCTCACCCGCTCATTAGCCTTGATCACATAGAATTAGGGCTTAATAAGTGTTATAGCCTTGTTCACACTGCTTTGATGAATCCTGTTCACACTTAGGATGACCCTGTTCATGCTAGACTGACCCTATTCACACTAGCAAAATGGTGTTGAGACTGGCTCATATATAATTTAGTATATGTTTTATTCACAGTCATTTATTCAGATGAATTCAGCCCCTTTAATATAAACCAAAAAGAGAGCAGCAAACAATTAAGAAGCCCATTCCTCTCTAATTGCTTCTGTCTCTCTTCTTCCTTTCTTATAGATCTAGCACACCCTTTTCCAACTATGAGATGATGATTTGCTCCTCGATGTGGTTGATGATGGTTCAATTAAAATAAGAAACCCTCTTCTTCAGCGAAACCCTCTTCTTCAGCAAACGCCATTAATCTTCTTGTGATGGTTCAATTAAAACAAAGAACCCTCTTCCCAGGTGAATGCCATTAATTTTCTTGGATGGTTCAGTTGGAAAAAGAACCCTCTTCCTGTAGTGACGAATCAATGATCTCTTTCTCCCCAATGATCTTTCTCCCTCTGCTTATTTCTCCAACTCTTCAGTCTCATGATCCTCCACTCCATTACGAGGAGATTACCTCTGTCTCTTTTTTTTTTGTATTTCATCTATATTCTTTATCTTGTAAATGTTTTTTTTTATTATTTGACTTTTCTTTTAGGAATAAAGATGAAGACAAAAAATGGGGGATTGAGGAAGAAGAATAGTTTATTTATTTATTTATTTAAGAAGAGTTGCAAAAAAATGAAATGGGAGATTTTGAAAAACAGAATATACTTTAGACATGTAAAAATAGCATCATGTCTAATTCAGATTTGTTCTAATGGATTGAAACTTGTAATATTTTAATATGTAATTGTTTGTTTCAAATAATTGAAATGTTGTAAAAGAATAGAAATGAAAGTAACTTTTGTATGTATAATTGCAGATTGTAGTTAAGTTGCATATTTGGGTCCACTGAAAAAACCAGTATCAAAGGAAAAGAAAAGGAAACAAAACCCTCAAATCCACCTGAGCCCCCAACCCTTAGAGTAAAACCCAAATCAGTAACAAATGAGTATATCCAGTAGCAACCTTTGCTCACTACCAACTTTTTGTGTTGTGGAGAGCTGTACGCTTGAATCTTTGGCATTTTTATATTATAAATAAAATCGGTTTGAGAGGGTAAATAAGAAAGGACAGAGCAGAAGATGGTCTAAATGGTTAGTAAGAGTTTGGTTGGTATGGGCCAGGGGTTAACACTTGCCAAAGGGGGAAATACATGTGTTCAGGTGAGGGAGTGAGGCGGTGATGTGATGGTTATCTTGGGTTAAGCATGCAACCCTTTTTCTTGGGTCAATATTGAACATTTACTTATCTTTCATACACTTGGTTGAAATATCCATATGTACAAGGATAGTATAAAACAATTTGAAAAATTTGCAAGAGAATTTTATCAGTTTATATCTTATTATGACTAAAAATGTTAATTTTTGATAGTTTGAAAAATAAAATATGAATTTATCGAACTAGAGTGATTCTATATTTCTTAATAGGTTTGGCTCCCAAAAAGTCCATCAATACAAATTGGTTTCCAAAATAGATTTTCTAGGATTTGACTCAATCAAACCATCACACGTCAGTCACACCTAGATACACTGGTAAAGGTGATTTTTTCCCCTTACTTTAGCTTTGTGACAATCTATGAATGTGATGGTTACGATCACATATATCAATCTTCCGAGATTGGTGATGCAAGTAATAATTGATTGCAACTTTCTCTTTACTATTTTGCATTTTTAGGTAATTCTTTTTGCATTTAATAAAATGACAAAAGAAAAAAGTTTTGCCTTTTGCCATATGTATTTCTTTCTATCGTAGTATGAAGAGAGTTTATAGTAGTCAAAAGTTATGTTGAACTTCAATTTGGTGATAGTTAGCAATCTTTGAAAAATCAAACTCCAATTTCAGTTTCTTTTTATTTTGCATTACTATGGCAAGTGTATTTTGGTTGTCAGAATAGGCTATAATGATTAATGGAATATTGAATTGGTAATGAAAATATGTAATATTTTGAAAAAACGGGCTGTAGAATATAAAATAATTTTACTATTCTATATGGTGGTTAGATCTATTATAATTAAAAGATCTAGATGCTAAATTGCATAACCATGATATATTGGAGACTGAAGAATAGATATTTTTGTAATTTTTAAATAATCAAAGTATGTTTGAAGCATCATAAACTAAAGGATTTTGATATGCCACTATGTATATAATTCTTTTTTTAGAGTATTTAGGGAAAATAAATTGCTTATGTTTATTGTCTCTTATTGACTCTCTCTCTCTCTCTCTCTCTCTACACACACACACACACTCTTTCAACCTTAGGTTGCTATCTATTTTTTCACCAAGAAAAGGGACAATAATGAGAGATTATTCTGTTATGCCTTTTATGTAGATGTTATATTTTTATTCTTGTATTATCCTCTTAATTTGTATGTTTGTGTTGGTCATAGATGCAAAAGTCTATAATGAGTTCTACCGGATGTACATGAACCTTCCAGTTAGTAAGAACATTAAAGATTTGACCAGGTAAATATTGACCTAGATGTAGGTCAAGTAAACATTGTCTTTAGCTAAGAAGAGCATATTGGATTTAGTTTGGAAAACATGTAGATCACGCCGTAATAGAATAATGCCACCATATCATAAATTTTTCACATAAGTGAAAATGAAAGAGTAATTTCAAAAGAAAATGGATTTGAGTCATTCCAAAATAGAAATCGGTAACATCAAATATTGTAAGGTAATTATAGAAATAATGTATATGTTTGGCTTGGATTACAATAGAATCTCTAATTTGAAAATCATATGACGAAAATTACTAGGTTAGCCCTCTTATATAAAATCTTAAACATGCTTAATATTTTTATACAAGAAAAACCTTATATTAACTCTTATACATAGATATTAATGGTGGTGGAGGTGGAGAAGGAGAGGCCTTAATGTTGCTTGGTGGTGAAACTGAAGGAGGTGATTATAGTATTGGATGAAAAGTAGGATAATAAGTGGGGGGTGTGGGTGGGGGGTAATGTGGTATGTTAGGAGTTTAGGAGGGTAACAGTGGTGAATAAGAGATAGTTGAGATGATAGGTTATAAGAGAGCTATTGATGGAGGTATAGATGGTAGTAGTGTTCATAGAAAATCAGAGGATGTGGTGCCCAAATTTTTTCAGATTACATATTTGTAACAGAAATGATGAAAACTGTAGGACAAAAGTTAAAGAATGAATGAATCATTAAATTCCAATTGAAGAATAAAAATGTCTATTCTTCTATCTTGTAAATCACAAAGGATTTTGCATATGTTTTCAATATAAATCTTAAGTATTTAATTTTAAATGGGTATGTTTTGTAAATTATTCGTATTATAAAATATTCTGGTAAAGGTAGCCAAGAGAAAGGAGTGAAGCACTTCACCTAATAGTGTGAAATATTTAAATGAAGCTATCACACACATAAGAAGAGAGCATATATGTACCCTATATACACACACACATACTATAACATTACAAATTGTGAAAATTAATAGTGACCCTAGCATTTGATGAAAAAAGAGAGAAAAAACTTAAATATGCTACTTTCTCTTAAGTTGCCATAGACTTTATCAAGAGAAGATTGTATTCCATAATCGAACCCAATATCTAGATAATGAAGATGATTATGATAAATATAATGTTAAAGTTAATCGCATAGTAGCTATCGCAGATGATCGAAATACAAACTATAAAAGAAAAATGAATACTATATCTGAATTATTCTAAATAGAATTTTTCGTATAAATAAAATGCAATAGCTTAATAATGAAGCAAAAATGACATTTTTATAGAAACAAAACTAAACTACAGAAATACCTACAAGCACAAACTAAAATTAGTGCGAGGAAGTACGATATTAAGTTATAATAATGAAAGTAAAACAAATTTCTTCTAAAAGAATTTTGGACAAACATTCAGATATTAAATTGGAGAAAATGTAACCAATAAGATCCATTTGTAACTACTAGATTAATAACTTTTCCCACAATGTCACATGCATAAAAATGACCTCTGTCCAAAGTATTAACAAAAAGAACGAGCTTTGAAGTATCTTACACCAAAGATAAAAGATTCATTAAATTTATCTCTTTCACTTACTATGTAAATTAGTATTTTCACTTGAACGATATAATAGTTAACTTCACAATACATTTAAGAAGTGGAGATGAAGTTTGGCCACTCTCCTATGCCCCATGCTATGTCGCGCGGTTTTTTTTTTGCTAGTTAGTTATCATTCATTGAACTTTATATGACTAGATGTTGGCCCCTGGCCAAGATAATTATAGACAAGCAAGTTGCTTACCGTAGAATCCTTGCGTTGGGAGATTGGGAGGCCACCTATGACCTCCTCAAAGTTCCCTTAACATACTATATAAGGATTGTTTTTATGCAAGGGAAGCTGACATTACAAGGATGTGCTTTCGTCTGTAAAGCAACAATATATGGTTTGAAGATTTGTGCATCTGCATGTTTGTGTGCGTGCATGCCCCCCCTGTATGTGTGAGAATGTTGGGCGAGTGTGATTTCTTTATCTAATCTCATTTTCTTCAATTGCTTGTTCTGAACAGATACTACACGGACCCATCAGGCACGTTTTGGCAGTGCAATGCAAAAGCAATAGGGTCTGGTTCAGAAGGAGCTGACAGCTCTTTGCAGGAGCAATATAACAAAGTATGTTGTTTTATGTCAAAACACATTCTTCTAGTGTAATATTTTTCTTTTTTCAATATAATTTTCTTCTCAAAGAAGGCTGCTTGGTCTCACTATGAAGTCTTCTTGCAGGACATGACTCTTCAAGAAGCTGAGACAGTAGCTCTTTCGATCTTGAAACAAGTAATGGAGGAAAAGGTAATCATTTGATTTCTCCCCGTTTGAAAACAACAAATCATTCACTGGCTTATCTTATAAATGATACCTCGCAAATCAATAATAATAATAATAATAATAATAATAATAATAATAAAACTAAACGAAGTAAAAGAAAGAAAGAAACTAATACCTAAAGTTAATAGACTGACAGTATCAGATTTATAAAGCTTTCTGATGTCAAACTCGTGTGTTCAGGTCACCCCGAACAATATTGATATTGCAACGAATAATTCACTGGCTTATCTTATAAATGACACTTCACAAAGCAATAATAATTAAAAAAAACTAAATAAAATAAAAGAAAGAAAGAAAGAAACTAATACCTAAAGTTAATAGACTGACAGACAATTTCAGATTTATAAAGCTTTCTGATGTCAAACTTGTGTGTTCAGGTCACCCCGAACAATGTTGATATTGCAAAGGTGTCACCAGTGTATCATCTCTATTCACCTACAGAAGTGGAAGGAGTCATCAACCGTCTGTAAGAGGATTAGTGACCGAGGCTAACCCATCTCTTATTGCCCCCCTCAAAAACATTTGAGTATCAGATGTACTTGAAATTTTAGTACCTTTTTAAAGCAGCATGGTTTTTCTTTTATTTAATTTAAGTTTGAGCTCCTGAAAACCATTTCTAAATCTGTCCACTGTCCAAGAGGATAGCAGATTATGTGGTTTTGCTTTTTGATACGATCTTTTTATGTGAGATCTTGTGTAATGGTGTGAATGATCCATCGGGACTTCAGACTGGATTATTTGGAAAGCTGAATTCAACTTCTTTGTTTTCGTGAAAAGTTAATGGGTGCAGTGTGAAGAAATTTGAACTCCTGGAAATTAGTATTATTCTGCAATGGCATTTGGAAGTTTTATTGATTTGGAGGTTTAGATTTAAACCACTTTGATTACAGAGCTCTTGGTGACATGGTGGTGTAAAACCAGTTTTTTTGTTTTTCAGCTTTTGCTCGAAGGGAAGGGAGAAGATAATACTTCAATTTTCCTGGCCTGTTTGGTTAAGGGTGGAAGTGAGGAAGTGAGGAATTGAGGAAGTGGTACTAATTCCTTTTGGAACTTGGGAATTGGTTAGTAAGTTTTCCGGTGTTTGGATGTTGTTAGGAAGTGTGGTTTGGAAAATGTTTTGTCTTTTCGGTGTTTGGATGGTAATGTGAAAGTGGAATCGGAAAAGTTGATTATAAAGTTGACCGTAAATAAAAATTAATTATGAAAAATAAAAAATAGACTGTAATTAGAATGTAAGTTAGATTTACATGATCAAAAAATTAATTGTTTTTGTGCTACTACTTATTACAAATGAGATTTACTTGATCACAAAATTAACTATAGCACTCTGGAAGTGAGGAAATGATTGCGTAAAAGAGAGAAGAGAAAAAGAAAAAGGGTTTTCTTATTTTCTTTTTCCGATGTTTGGATGGTAGGAAAGTGAGCAATTATACCTCCCTATTTCCTTACTTCTGCCCGCTTCCTTGCAACCAAACAGCCCTGGTTGCATACTGCTTATAGTTTTGGACCTAATGACTTGAGGTTCATCTTTGCTTATGAATACATCCATAACTTTGAAAGAACATATGGTCCTCCCTGGCAATGCAATGCAAGTTGAAAGAACATACCTGCGGATAGTTTTCTAATATTACAGTGAAAGTTCCTCCCAGGCAAGGAAGTTGCAATCTAATTGAATGTCATATTCTCATTGCTAATCATAAATTTATATCAAAATCACTATGCTGATCACAACTCGGGTGCAAATATCAAAATTTCACTCTATTAGATACTTTTTCAGATACTATGCAGCAATAAATAGTTTGTATTCATATTTTTCATGATATTATGTATGGATGTATATATTTCTCATGGCCAAATCCTTGGAAGATTCTTCGACAATAGACTTTGATAAGTGAGATTTCAAATGAGTTCCTACAGCGTCTTCTTTTCTTCAAGACAAAGAAATAGTTCAGATGAGCAAATAAGATGTAACACAATACTATCAGATCCAGCAAGTTTTAATAATAATAACAAGAGATTTTTTAATGACAGACATTTTTTTGAAATAAGCTTATTTTAATAACTATTTAAAAAAAAAAAAAACTCATGCCAGAAAAGTTTAGCGAAATCGACCTCTTCACGTGTGCCACATCGACCAACGGTTGGGAAGGGGGTTTAAAAATATACGGCATTGACAACACTGGAGATTTATAAGCGGACTGAAAATATCCGGTGTTGCCAACACCGTACTTTTAGTAGTCCTCCACAAAAAACCGGTATTGGTAACACCGGAGTTTTGTGTGGCTGCATACATAGTCTAGTGTCAGCAATACCGGAGTTTTACCTTCAGCTCTGCCTTTAATTCGGTGTTGCCAACAACGAATTTTTACCTTCACCTTTGCCTTCAACTCCTTTACGGTTCTGACTGTGAGTGTCTATACACTCCGGTGTTTCCAACACCGGATTCTGACAACACTCAGTTGACAACAGCAAGCTTCTTGGGTTCTTAAAATTTCATATAACAAAGCAAAATTTCATATCACAATTTCTTATCACAAACTCCATATCATGTATCAGTATCATGGATCACGTATCAAAATAATACAAATATCATAAATCAAGATAACATACGAGCTATGCACGTCTAATTCGTCTACGCCCTCAGCCTCTGCACAACCATGTGTAGGGGCAGTCTGAGAATCCGATTGTGTTTGTGATGGTTCAACAACCGGCTGGTAAGTTCCCGCCTCGTCCTGTACCGCCTCGATCTCTTTTGCGGTGAATGTCGCCCACATAGAGTGTAAACTATTATTCCCTCTCTTGGCGGTCCCATTGTCTGTGCATATCTGCTCCTCTCTACCATCCGCCGAATGAACATGCTCATCCTTCGGAGTATACTCACCCTTCGAGTCTCGTTTACCAAAGCCTTACCACCATGGTTCCCATAGTCATATATCCTTCAATATGTATCATGCATTTTAAGAAAATCATATCAATATATCACACATGTAACTTTTTATGAGAATTTAGTTAAAATTAATCCCAACTCCTGCTAATATACAATAGCGGGCTGATAAGCAATCGGCGGAGGAACGCTCCAAAAATCCAACGTCGAGTGATCCCCCAATACCAGCTCATCTATCTTCATGTAGTGTGATAAGACGTGTCTCGTTCTGAACTTGATTGGCTTGCTCAACAAATTGTTCAATAAGAAAAAAAATGCTCCATTGCCAATCACGTCGACGCTTGCGGCCTATCAGGTTTTGGGATATGCTAATAGAAACCAAACTGATGGATGACTCAGTCTGGAACATACATCTCCACTATTTGAAAACAAATAAGTAGAGTCCTGACCCGCCAGATTTGAGATCCTTCTCTACAAACTGTGGTTATAGTCTGTAGGACATCATTAGAGTATGGCTCTCAAACAATGACAGAACGATCCAGCATATCAATCTCATTTCTATAAAACTGTAAGTCTCGTTGTGGAGTTAGATTCCAAGTCCTGTTGACATTCCACCTGCACCGTAACATACGATTAAAATGAAAGAGTATATCCGGATAAGAATTATTTATTTGAGTGTATTAAATTGTACCTGCATCCAAGTGGTAGCTGACCACCTAACTGAACGATCTGTCTGAGGGGTGGCAGGCTAACAGAGAGTCTCTCCCAGCACCATAACTGATGAAACAATGTGACTATATATTAAATCAATTTCAAATACATTAAATTAATTATATGAGCAGAATTAATAGTTTAACCAGAATACCTGTAAAAGTGTAATGTGTCGCTAAATTGTGAAATTTGCATCATGGAAACTTTGTACAGAGACCTGTGCAAAACAACTAGCACCGTACAACCCCAACAAAGAGCACCACAGGCATCAAAGTCCTCCAACAGAGATAATCATCTGAGATATACCTTGTTGGAGGAGTAATTTGAGAATAACTGAGTGCCGATCAAGTAAAGAATATAAGCACGTGCATGTTGTTGCATCTGTAACTGGAACCACTGAGAACTCCTCACGTAGCCACATCAATTTCAATTGTCCACCCTGTACAGCCGGGAGGGGGGAGGCATCACGCCCAGCAATCTCTCACACCCATCGGCCCAAATCCTCTTATCTGTCCCTGTAATAGGTGGACCATCTATGCGTAGCCCTAGAAGGACTGCCACATCCTGCAATGTGACAGTCATCTCTCTTTGTCGTAGATGAAATATGGATGTCTCGGGCCTCCACCTCTCTATCATAGTCGTAAGTAAGGGCTATCTAATCTAACCCACCTCAACTGAGAAGGAATCAAGAATCTTGAACGTCTGACATACTCAATGACATTATCATCTGTAAGCGCCCAATGCTGGCCTGACCATGAATGATCTAAACACTCAATGACATAAAAATCCTGCAGTTTTGCAAATAAATAGTCAGAAATATCATCTTGAAAAAAATGAATTATAATATTCAAATTAACAGTCATAATGAGATACCCGACTTGAGTCAATATGAGTAGATCAATGCTCATCCTGTAAGTAAAGAATATCAGAACTAACTGGCCCAGCGTCCATGACTAGCTCGCCTGAAGAAAATTCACTTTAAATTATCAGTAACAAAAATAAAAAAATCATTATTGTAGTACAATATTGTTCTAGTCTATCAATTATTCATCATTCTCATTGTTTTAAACAACCATAAACTTACCCAGTGGAAGATGATGATAAGGATCATTTGGGATATTTTGTCTTATTACGACCGAGTTGCTTGCAATTGCTACATCTATTACGTCTATGACCTTCGCGCTCTTCATCCATAGTATTACGTATACGAGTCGAAGGCGGGCGACCCGGTGGCCTGCTAACTTCAGGGGGTAAGATAACATACCCCATAGTTTCATTTACCTAATATCGTGAATCAGGAACAGGATGGAACTTTTGTGCATAAGCTCTACGATAGTTTTTCACAATGTACCATGATGCACATAGTGAGTAAGTATTTATGTTAGCACAATCTCTTTCTTTAACCAATCTGTGAGGATTGTTCAAGTATTAATGTCAATTAAACGTTTATAATAAAGAGAATTGTATACACCATAATCTTGTTCGCGGATACTTATGTATTATGTATCGGAGAAATAAAGCCCATTGATTCATTGTCCAAATCGAACATGCGTGTGAATTGTCCATGATCTTTAGGTTCTCGATGGATCACAATATCTTTCTCTACATATAACTCTATCATATGCACACAATTCAAACATAACACGACAGTCGTCATCGTCGAATATTCCTACTGCTTGATACTTCTCGTGTTTTATTGGCCACTCGCATGTTAACTGTAATTGATGCTCGTTTGAATTAATTTTGGTGATTCAATAAACTTTCTCTATCAATTCACGTCTTGTAAGTGATTTTCTAGCAATCATGAATTTTACTATTCCATTGACATAGGTAGGGCTATTATCCCTATCTATTGTTAGTTTACCATAAACCAACAAAGAATAGGGACATTTGTGTTGCACAT
>JAVJIF010007152.1:0-90331 GCA_038442645.1 Agave tequilana
GCGGCAGCTTGGAGGTGGCGAGGTTGTGGAAAAGTCGTGGAAAAGAATGAAAGGAAAGATTGATGATCTATTGTTGTTTCATTTTTGTGTGGAGGATTGATCAACTATTATAGTTCTTGCGTGGAAGATTGGCTAACCATTATAGTTCTTGTGTGGAAGATTGATCGACTATTGTGTTTCCTGTATAGAAGATTGGCAACTATTGTAGTTCATATGTGGGAGACCGACCAACTATTGCAGTTCTTGCATGGGAAATAAACTTACATATTCCATGTGTGGAAGATTATAACGTCATTGTTACTTGTATGGTGAATATATTCTCTGTACGTGACTAATATGGTATAAAGTGTCATGTGATATAGAAATGCAAGTCTTAATGTGCAGCCATCTTTTGAAACCCTATATTAGAGCTGCTCACCAATATGATTAAAAATAGAGGGAATCTGAGGATGAGATGCATCACATATATAACCTTACTTAGAAATAACCGTACTTTTCTGAGGTATGCTATTTTCGAGTACGAAACATTTTTGTAGGGACAGTAGAGTGTAATATCCCAAGTTTTTATGTAATATTTATATGTAAAAACTTTAGCTATATTAAATTCACATGGGTGGATGCTTCCATAAGGCTAATTTTAGCATTAGATTGTTATTAAGAAGTTCAGTATAAAAGCATGGATAATTACCGTAATGCTTGATTTACTTATTAAATATAAGTGAGACACGATGACTGTATATGAGTATGTGCATCTGTAATTTTACACATGAATGATTTCTTTATATTGGTTACAACTAGGTATTTACATACACAACTAAATATGTTTAGGCTTTATCTAATTAAGAAAGACTAAGCTAAGGTTATCTGGCTTGGTATTAACTAGATGAGGACACTAAGTAACTAGGTAGCTAAGAGGATAATTCTAAGCAAGACACAATGAACCTCTTAAGATAATATGCCTGGTAAGTGATAAACCCTCCCTCTCCTTTCCCTTTTTTTTTCCCACAACTTATCCCAGCATCTCTGCCTCCAAGTTGATGCGCCCCCAACAGAAGAAAAATAGAAGGACAGAAAGAAAAGAGAAGCACCCCCCCCCCCCCCCCCCCCCCCTCAACAAAAAAAAAAAAAAAAACTGTTTCCCTAGCTCATCGTTTTTTCTACCTCTCTACCACCTTATTGTTCCTGGTCCCTCACACCCTCTTTGTTTCAGGCCTTAAGTGAGAAGAAAAAGAATAAAGAGGGGAATAAAGCAAGGAAGTGGATGAAAAGAAAGAGATGTTTTAAGCTAGTAAGTACTCTATCCTTCTCTGTTGTTTCATATTTTCGTTAAGAGAATATTATAATTTGAAGGTAATAAATACGAAGATGATGTTTTATTTTGTGTTGAAAGAATAGAAAGGTGACATCTATATTTGTAGGACTTGGGATAGGTTATCATTTGTAGGAAGATCTTCAAATATTCTGTTTATTGAATTATAATGTGGATACTTGACTAGTTTAGGAAGTTAAATTTATGCGATGGATAAGTGTTACCTACAACTTTTATGGAACTTTCTAACAAAGTAAATAATTTGTGGAATAGAAGAAAATATACATATTAGTTTCCTTATGAGCTAAGTTTAACTTTGCGCTGTAGAATTCAGTATGAATAAGAATATATGTTTAAATATCAGTATTTATCTGACACTAGTATAATGATGTAATATACTATTGGAAAGTTTATGAAGTCTACTTTCCAACGGAACTTGTCGTGTTCCAATTGGATATTTATGGTGAGAGTTATACTTATGACCGACTCGTTGGAAATATAGAACTGAATTATTCCTAGGAATATCTCAGTTTGTTATAGTCTTCATTGATGACCTTTAGAAAATTTGTACTGTATGGTTATGTATAGATTCATCAAGCAAGGTATTTACTTGTGATTATGAGTAAATTTATGAGAAGTTAAAAAAAAAGCTTGTAGTTTTGTAAATTAGATTTGTGATTATGAGTAAATTCATGAGAAAGTAGTTAGCTTGTGGTTATCGGGTTAGATTTATGAGAAAGTTGTTAGCTTGTGGTTATGTATAGATTCATTAAGGAAGCTATTAGCTTGTGGTATATGTGAATTCTTGAGATAGCAGTATGGTGGATTCAGTAGAAAGTTTTGAAACGTGAGTTATTTTTTTATTCATAAAAAAACTCTGGGTGTGGATGCCCAGAAGCAATGAATTTGTGCATTCATTCATTACAGAGCTATATGTGTTTATGTGATTATGTTATTATAGATTCATTAGATAGATACATGTTATGAGATTATGTGATTATGGATTCATTAGGGAGTTATATGGACATACTGTTAAGAGTTATGTACATGCAATAGAGAGCTATGTGCTTACGGACTTACTAGAAGGCTATAAAAACTTTGGGATTACTTATAAAGCTATGGACTCGTGCATTCAACGGTGAACTCATGGTTCATGTTGATGTTATGAGCTTGTAAAAAAGGTTATAAACTTGTAAGAATTATTTTCTGTGTGGAAGATGGGCTTCAGAGTTAAAGAGCGACAACTCTGTTGTTAATCTTGGACATGCCATATAATGGTTATGACACCCTTTGTGACGACTAGCTTGGATGCTACGTGACGTCGTGTGATATATCTTGCCTTCATGAGTATCATGGTTCAAAGTCGCGATCTCAGCCGCCGACTCGGGGGGCATCGTTTCACATCGGTCTCCGCGTCGCGGAACAAACTCGGTCGATACGTACAAAACACGTTATAAAAAGCTCAAAATTTTTTGAAAAAATCACGACAAATCTTAAAAATGGTAGACATCAAAAGTGATGTATAATATGTCCAAAACATATCACTTAGCACACTAAACATGAAGATAATGCATAAATACCTGCATCATGATATTAAAATATCAAATTAAATGCATATTATAGTAAATTTCACAAAATACATTTATAATAATACCTGCATAATGTAGCCATTTCCATATTGAATTGTGATGAGACACAAAATCATCATCATAATCATCCCTGCGATAAGTAAAAAAATCGGATCCATACGGAATAGGATGAATGCTGTTGTGCTCCGGTAGGCAGAGATGATTGGATAGAGGATGTATTATTAGAGTAATATAGTGATGGCGGTTGTGCAATATCAGCATCAGAATGATAATACCCAAAACCCCTATATTCTGCGATGGTAGATCATTGACTGGTACTCGCAGATCTTGTAGCATCTGGTCATAACCATATCCTATACCATAATGTTGACGTGATGTCAAGCCCAAGTCCTGCATATGACCTTTAAGATTATGATAACCCCACGAGTAATTCTCATGTCCACTTGGATAATCATCGGAAGAAAAATCAACCCGGTGATCCAAATGCCTCCGTTAATCTGAAATCCCTAATCGGCCTCCATGATCATTATGCCGTGTGGCATAATAATTTGAATTCCATGACATAACACCTCGTTGGCTTTCACCAACACTATAGGTCCCTCCCTTAGCATCGTTGTTTTCCCATTATTGCTATCATCACCACTACTTTCTTCACCGTCATTACCCATATCTTCATCATCACCACTAGAAGTGGATGAATTCATCGCAATACCTTTACCCCTTTGGGTAGGGCGTTCATCACCACCATCCCTAGCACCTTTATCTTTCTCACTTTGACTTATTCTTTCATCCAATCAATGTAAGTCATCTTCACGCAAAACGGATTGTTTTTTTTCTCCTGAATCAACACTTCCAATGTCATCGTCATTAAAAACATGGTTCAAATCGATTGGGCTGTAATAATCATCTTGATCACGTTGGTGTGTTAAGTTTCTTACACGCAACTGCATATTATAATGCACAAATACTAGTTTATATATTTTTTCATTGCCAACCGCTTGCACAATTTTGTATGAATCAGTGACCACGTGCTCTAATTTTTTTCACAACCTGATGAGGAACAAGTTTGAGTTAACACTTTAATAGCAATTTTTTTGCAGATTGGGTCTTCTTCGTTATAGTTAATCTACCAAATCAGATGGAAGAGATTGCTGCACTGACCTTCTAGTTAGTGAGGTTCCAAAATTTTGAACTCTGTCTACAATAATTTGATTTACGATAATCCAAAGCGTAAGTATTAATAGTTGCAAATGCATAACATTATTGCAAACAAGTAAATAAATTGATATGACAACTTACCTCATTAATAGCTTTTGCTTGTTTATTCAAATCCGGCTCTAACCTTTTAATCACCTCCTTTAATCCAGCTCTCACCTCTGAATGGGTAGAAATTTTTTTTGAATATTGGAGGGTCGGATTTAAAAATTATGCTGCAATAATGTAGACACAGGAGAGTTTATAATATGAAAATTCAAATTTCTATTGAACAATTATAAATTGTAAGTATGTAAATGAATTACCACCAGCATGTTAGTATTTATGCAGTTGTCCCTCCCATTTTTTATCAATGACATCCCAATACTTCTTCCAATTCTTATTGGATGACTTAATAGCCAACTTATCTTTATCCATAGCCTCATAAATAATAGATAAGGTTGGTTTTTTTGTCCTGATTTACTATCTTCAAGACTCTAATAAGAGGATTCATAATATTTTGGACTTCTCTTGCCTTCTTCCAGAACTGATCAGTCAAAATAAGGTTAGAACCTTATCTCTCACACTTCTTCTACCCCTTTTCTTATTGAACTCACGTCATTCGGTTGTTGTACACATTCTCTTCAAATCTTACTCATAGTGAAGAAGGCTTTCAATATCAATGAACTCGGTGGCAAATCGTGTTATATCTGGTGTAACAAATCTCTATATCTGGTAAATTATTTTATTAAATTCATCACTTTGAGACTATTTAAGATAAATGATGTAACAAGTTTAGCATCATCTAATGTCTCTTTCACTGGTTTCATCGAACTAATATCTTAAAGCATCAAATCAATTCAATGTGATGCACAAGAAGATCAAAACAAATGCTTTCTCTTCTTCATCAACATGTGACCAGCTGCTTTGAAACTCGTCTCATTGTCGGTTACAATCTGTACGATATTCTCTTCGCCAACTTTATTAACAATTTTGTCCATAAGAGAATATATAATTAGCATTCTTTCGAATATTTGTAGTATCAACTGAGGTATGATATATCATGTGTCTATCACAATAAATCATGAAATTAATAATAGGCTTCTTAGTTGGGAACTCTAGCCATCACACATGATCGTGCAACCATACTGCGGCCATTTTGCTTTTATTGAAACAATATATCCTTCAACTTATTTTACTTTCTCCTCCAAATTTGATTGCCAATCTGATATCCAGTGGGGCCTTTGACACCCGGCCTTCCTTTGTAATTGTATTAATCATTGCTTGATGTGAGGAGCACTATCAACTGTATTGAATGGTATTGCATTGTAGAGGAAGAACTTCGAAATGACTTTTTCAATTTTTTTAACATTCTCTGATGAGAACATGCTTTTGATTGATTTCTGCTTCAATGAAAACATGTAAGGATTAATACCACGGATAGGAATTTCAGCTTCTCTAATAGTGAAACTCCTCCGTCCATACTTAATCTTTTGATCTTGAAGGCTGTGAACTACTGCCACCAACATCTTTTGTATAACCTTGTGTCTCTCTCCTTGCCATTTCATGACTTTCTCTCATAGTTTGCTTTAAGTGTCTTCTTTCAATTCTTCTCTTGTTTTAAATATCAGCTCAGTCGGTCGAGATATCGGCCGTATCTCCTTTTTTGCTTGTTGCCAATACGATATGAGAAAATCGTTCGCTATATCGTTTGCAGCAAAAAACGACCGATATTGAAATATTGGCCAAAAATTGCCCGATATGAAATAACTTATTTATTGTATGACTGCGTGAAAACGTACACTGTTTTTTTTATTGTCTTTTCATGCATATTATATCATTTTTATTAGGTAGATGATATCTATGGCTCTAAACTAACTTTTAGTATCAATATTTCATTATATATAATGTCTGATCTGAACGCCCGATTTGCGCGCGTATCGCCGATATCTCTCCTGGTATCCAATATCCGATATGAGAAAGCTCCTTCCGATACGATACCGACATTCGATTTTTAGAGCCTTAATTTCTTTCAACCTATCAACTTCTTCAATTTCATTTTCAGATTCATCTTCGCCAATTTTATGGAAAGCTTCTTCACTTAAATATTTCATGAGATACTCTTTCTTGATTTTTATGGATGCTTTCTTTGCTACCTTCAAAAGATGTTTTCTCAAGTGTGGACATTTTTTTTGAGGACTTTCAGATATGTGTGCTAAGTGTTTTTTTCATTCTAGTTATACCACCATGTACTGTCTTTCCACAATAGTTGCACTTTACCAATTTTCTGCTTCCACCAAAAGATGTAGCATGTTTTCATCCATTGTCACGTTGCTTCGACAACATTCTGAAATTTAGAAAAATCAAAGGAAATTAACTGAATTAAAAAAATTTAAATATAGATATCAATATTTATATATCACATGTTCAAAGCGTATCACATAACACACTAAACATACCAAAATATATGCATAATATAGTCAATTTCACCAAATACGTATTTAAATATACAACACGGTCTTTTCCACATGGAATTGCGATAAGGCACAAAATCATCATTGTATTCATCTCTGCGATAAGTAAATAAATCGGTAGTAGTTCTCGTAGGTCTCTCAAGTCGTGCTATGTGGCCATGGTTATATGTTAAACCCAACCTTGCATATGATCTTCAAGACTATAATTTGGATCCCACAATATAGCACCAACTCGTTGACTTTCACTAATACTATACGCTCCCTATCAGCATCGTTGTTGCCCTCATTATTGTCATCACCAGCACTACTGTCATCAATTTTGTTGTTGTCATCATCATCAACATCATCAACATTATCATCTTCACCATCATCAAGACTAGAACGAGATAAACCCTCCACATCTTCACCATCATCATTATCTACATCTTACATATGTACTTACCTCACTAAAGAACTTTAAATGAATTTTCTAACTTTTTAACACTCTTCAATGTGAACATGCTTTTGATTGTTTTCTTTTTCAATGGGAACATGTAAGGATTAATTCCTTTTGCAGGATCTATACTTATCTTACAATAATAAATTAACTGAATTAAATTAAATTTACACTAAATGAATGGGCGTAACTAAATTAAATTTAACTAAGTTAAATGAACTAAATTAAATTAACTAAAATAGATTATATCATATTAACTTAAATTTACTTCAATTAAATGAACTTAATTTAATTAACTGAATAATATTAAATTGAATTAAATTAAATTAGTTATACTAAACTAAATTAAATTGTACTAACTAAACTAAATTAGTTAAATTAAGTTAAATTAATTAAATTAGTTGAACTAACTAAACTAATTTACAGGGAGAGAGATCTAGAGACATCTAGAGAAAGTAGAAAGAGGGAAGCAGAGAGCGATATCTAGATAGTGGGAGGGGCAGAGGGAGAGAGACATGTGAGGGAAGGAGAGGGAGGGAGTGGCGGGAGCGATAGAGGGGGAGGGGGGGGTCAGGCGAGAGGGGCAAACAGAGAAGGGGAGAGAGATGGTACCTGGGAGGGTGACGGGAGAGGAGACGCCGGAGGAGCTGGGGAGGGCCATGCGTCGATGCCGGAGGCTCGGAACTAGTGAGTAATTTTTTTTTCTTTCTGTTGGATTTGAGAGCTTGAGAGCTCTCTCCATCTGCTCGCTTTTTAAAGCCGAGCAGATGATTCACGGGTCTCAACTGGAGAATCACGGGTGAAGAGCAAAAGCAAAACTGAAGCTTCACGGACCCGACTCAGTTGACTCGGCCGAGTCAACCCGATTCCATGGTTGACTCGGCCGATATGGCTGAGTCAACTCCGAGACTTCACCGAGTCGGGTGAGATTGGCGAAGAAATCCACTGACTCGCGGATCGGTTTCGGCCCGGTTGGAGCTGTCCCAGTTCCAACTCGGCCGAGTCGAAACCGAACAACCGAGTTTTCGAACCCTGATGAGCATATGGCATGACTGAGTCATGTCACCCTTGTGAATAATTTACATGACTGATGTAACTTGCCTCTGTGAGTAATTAGTATGATTGTCTTATACCATTACGTCAAAGTGGGTTAGTATGTAACATAAAAGATTAAGAAATTGTAACTTTATGCCTAGATATTTCAAATTCTTATATGGGGATTGCTGCGACATGTATTCTGTGAAAATGTAAACTGGTAGGATTAGATACCTTATGCGTGCAAGATGTTGATACATATTCTGAGTGTACCATGTAGATTTGGTGCACATTCCTGTTGACCAGTTTCCATTTCCATTTGATTAAGTTTCCAAAATATTTAATAAGATTTGCAACATTTTAATATCTCCAGATATCATATATATGATATTTTTTTTTTGGGGTGGGGGGGGGGGGGGGGGGGGGGGGGGGGGGAGGGGTGGGGGTGGGGGTAGTGGTTTTGTTGTTGTTTATTTTATAATTCATACATCAGCAGTCACCAGTTTCATGTAATATTAAAGGTACTAGTAATATCTTTGTATATGATAAAAGTTGTTAAGCTCTTTGAAGTGGCATATATATACCAACTCCAATAGCAGGTAGCATTGCGATCATTGTTGACTGCATGGCATCTTCTAAGGTCTAATCCATTGTCAAGGCACCTAAAAAATTATGAACTATAGGAATTTATGGAAGCTTCCCTATATTATAATTAAGACCTATTATCTTCAACTTTTCATACATTAAATGATAAGGAAGGATAACAAGTGAATTTCTCCAACAAGGACATTTTATAAATAAGATCTTGACAGTGGAGAAGTGCCTGAAGTCATCAAACCTGTAGTCATTCTGCATATACAAATATAATCTATTGAAATTTTTGTTTTTTGTGTATTATATGATGAAGAAAGTAAAGAGTTCGGGTATTCAGTAATAAATATGTTAATCCCTAGAGTTCGGCTTCCGACATATTTACATTATGTGTTGAGGTGAAGTTTTTTTTTAGGCGAAGGCAAGAAAAGGTAGGGTTTGAATTTTTTTTAAGAAGAGAATAGGGTTAGGATTTTTACTTTGATACGATTGAGGTGAAGAAGATGAAGAGAAGACCATATACTCTCAATTAGAATGTGGTTGTTTATTTATAGAGAAAAAATACATATCTTAACAAGACTAGGAGAATACACAATGTCTTATTTGGAGTAGGAGAATTTAAAATAAAGGGAAAAAATCCTATTTTTACTATAATGAAACATCCTATTTTTACTCTAATAATATGTTCAATCAGCCAAAAATTTTGTACCCAAATTTTATCTTGTATAAATGCGAGCTTGTTCATCCCGACATAGGACATTATATTTATTGATCGTCTAATAGGATTGCAGGAATCCCATTCTTATATCTATCTCATAACTAGTAGAGCATGTCAGCGAGTTTTTGCACCAGGATTGGTTTATAGGAAACAGTTCAAAGTATTCCTCTTTCACCAATTGAAATTAGTGTATAATCATTGGTTTATAATATTAGCAGTAATTACTCTGGAATAGTAGGTAAATGGTAATGGATATTGTTTCTTGTGTCTAGCTATTAGAATTGGAGGAGTGGGATCAAGCCAATCTAGGAAGAATGGACAGGAACACGGAAAAGAATATTGATGGAACATGACATTAAAAATTCTTGAAAAGTAGGATATGGATACACAATAACATGACTATGTGTAAGTATTTGTCTAAATATAATACACATCAAAACTCATATAGCTATTAGTACATATTTTATTAGATGTAGAATGTTTTTTAAATGATTGAAATTCATAGCTTCTACATTGGTAACAAGGTTATATAAAGCATTAGGCGGGCCTAAGCAGTGGACCTATTGCCTAGAGCCTAGGGGACTAGGTGGGGACTCGGTGGAGCCTAGACATTTTTCTATTATTTTTAAGTTTTTAAAATTTATTTATGTGTGTTACGTGTTCTAAAACATTTATAAAGATCATAAATAATACATTATAAATCAAATAAAAATATTGAAAAAGCTATGTCATGATTCAATATAGGTAAGAACTAAAGGCATAGCAACAAAAACCAATAAACAATATAACTTTCTATCCTATAACTTACAATTTAAGTAGCAAAAATGTAGAAATTTTAACAATTAACTAAACCATTTCGAAAGTTCATTAAATTTATAGCAAAAAAAAGCAGAAAATGAAATAAACAAAATTGAGAAGCGTACCTACAAAATAAAATGGAATAATTAAAGAGTGAAGGCCACTTTCTTGATGATTGATGTTACCCTTGGCATTATCCATGACAATATGACATAAAAGAAAAATCAAAGTACTAGTATCTAAATAGTAATTAAAGTTATCATAATGAGATAAAATAAAAGTCAACAAGTGAGAAATATATCTACAAAATAGAGTGGGAAGAATGAGTGAAGACCACTTCTTTGATGTACAATTTTCCTTGGCATTATCCATGATCCACCAAACAAATATTAATTAAGACAAATTCACAAATCACGATATAATTTCAAAGAATAAATAACTCATCTAATATCATCATGTTATGCACAAACAATCAAAAATCTAATCCAAGGCAAAAGTAGTTCATATAATATCATCATGCTTAACCAAACAACAAAATATCTAATACAACTATCCAAAGCTAAAGTAGTTCAATAAGACAAATATTTAGGAGTCCAAAGGAGTAAAACAAACCATAAACAGTTAATACTTAAGTTACAAAACAAAATATTAAGTACTATTGTCTATAAGTAACAAGTTCAATAAATCCACTTTCAAACTCAAACGTGGAGATCATCTACTCGTCATCTGACTCCAAACCAGGTTCACCTTCTCCACCATCATCATTGCCATCCTTTGAATCCATGTTCACATTTTCATCGTCCTCGTCATCAGTGTCTGTCACATCATACTCAGAGCGAACAAGTTCTTCGATTGAGGGGTTTCCTAAACCCGAAGCATCATACTCGAGAATTGATATATAACTCCATGATGTCTGACACATGAACTTTATATTTTCTTTCAGGCCAAGATGACTCCTACACATAATGTTTTGGTTTCTTAAAATATCTGACACTCCATAGTGGTGATATGTGTCATACGTGAGCATGAGACTCACTTTGAAGTGTCCATGCTACATAGAATACAAGGTATATGGATAAGTCTCTCCTTTCATCATGTCATATTTCTGATTTTGCAAGCAGATAAAGTTGGGAGAAGTGGAGAGATCCTCCTTTTCTCTTTGATGCATGTAGCAGAGCCTACTGAACTAGTCTTAATATCTTGGATTGCCTACTGGAAAGTGCTAACATGTTCTGAAGTTTCATTTCAGAAGGTTGTTTTCAAGGTACTGTATTGACCAAATAATAACAGACATGTATTAGACATTTGTTGTTCCTGAGAGTGGAAGTATATCCCAATTATACAAGAGAGAGCAATTGGCTGATGGTTAATTATCATTGTCAGGGCTTTCACCATCAACATGTGGCCAGCTAAGGAGCACAAACCTCTACATGAAAGATTTTGACAAAAAATGATGATGGGTTGTGAACCTGATGTCTACACTACTTTGGTTCTGAGTTTTGACCAAGGAGACTAATGCACCAGAGAAGGGGTTTTCCATAAATCATAAAGGCTATTTTACAATTAATATGTGCTGTCTTTGACAGACATGGATCTACTATGTGAAAGTTCAGGTGAATATTGGTCTGGAGGAGCATAAACATGAGAGGCTACATGCTTGTTTTGTCATCATCTAAGTCCATTTCCATCAGAATGGAACAAAATGCTCATACAGTGATTTTTACTAATCTAATTGACACTCTCTGGTATAAACAACTATAACAGTCAATTACTAATAAAATTGACATTCTTTGATATAGACAACCAAATCAACATGACTATTTAGGGTCTTTTTAAGTCTTATGTTTCTTTTTGTTTATCCATTTCTCCATCGAGAATGAATTAATCAAATTGATGCAAGAGTGCTTCTGCACACAGCATGTATAGAATACTTGTAGGGGGTAACAAATGGGCTACAGCTCAAATTCATAATTCTCTATTAGAACCTTTGTGATCTCTACTCACTTCTTGAGTCAAGGGCTTGTCATACCGTGCTTGTAAGGTACTAGTTAGGTTCATCAATATTTCCTAGCCATGTGGAAAAATTCTGTAGCATAGCACACTATTAAAAATTTAGCTATGCCATTATTGGTTCTCAAGTATGAAGTTTAAGAGTGTAACCAATATAAAATAACGATAACGTAACAATAACGTTTTTTCTTTGTTATGTTAAAATAAGTTATAACGTGACACATAACGTAGGTTGCGCGATTTAATATTTATTAATAGAAATAAATAAATAAATATATATATATATACTATATTTAAGATTTTTTAAATAGGAAAATAATTCTAAAAAAGTCTTAAAAAAAATATTAAAATAATATATAACACATTTAGCAAGTCTCACAACAATTTTAGAAAGTCTCACAGTAATTTTGGAGGATCACCGATTATACGATCCGCAAATTCATGTGCTGGATCCAAACTTTTAGTCATGCAATTCAATCTACACAAACAACAAACCAGTGTATTATTTAAGAGAATTGTTGTTTATGGATAACACCCAAATATCTCAAACGATGTATAATTATGCCACAACATATTATAGATGAACAGTTAAAAACAATTAACACGTAGGAAACACCTCATCTCCCCAGATAAAGCTTGTAAATGATATAATTGTAAGAATATATAAAAATCAAGCCCTAGATGATTGATTAGAAAACTCAATTTGTAGTGGATATAATTATATAAATCAAGCCCTAGATCTCTCAATCACTCTCTCTACTCTCCCTCAATCTCTCTCTGCTCTCCCCCATCACGATCTCTCTACTCGCTGCTCTATCTCCCCGGGAAAGAAAGCAGAGAGAGATCGGGAGGGAGAGAGAGCAGAGAGAGAGAGAGAGAGTGAAAGGGGGGTGGAAGCAGAGAGAGACCGAGGGGAGAGAAGAGAGAGATTGGGGGGGAGAGAGCAGAGCGTACTTGGACGACGGTAAGTCTTCTTCGTCGTCTTCTTCTTCTGATTTCTTTTTCTTTTTTTTCTTTTTTGCCCTAGAACCAGCGAATCAAGCAGACGAGAGCGAGCGGACCTGGACGACGGTAAGTATGCTTCTTCTTCATCTTCATCTTTGATTTTTTTTTTTTGGATTTTTTGGTGCCCTAGAGCGAGCGAGAGGGTGAACGAGCTACGGGTTTTTTTGGGAGATTTTTGGGATTTTTCGCCATCGGATCCTTTATTCCCCCCCCCCCCCAACCCGCTCATCATAACGCAAGTTACACATCGTGATGTTACATTCATAACGTAACACATGTTATGGTCAAAAAACGCAGGTTAGGAAAATTTGCGTTATGCGGGTACGTTATTTAACGCCGAGGCAACGTTACGTTTCGTAACGCGTTATAAGCGGGTATGTTATTTAACGTCGAGGCAACGTTACATTTCGTAACGCGTTACAAAACGAATTATTTTGAACACTGGTGTAAACAACTAATTATTGGGGTGCTTGTATGCTGGCTAATGCAGTCTTGAGGGTTGCCATGGAACTAACCCTATGGACTAAGTTGAATGGGTACCCTCTCCAGGATTTGAACCTTGGACCGTTGGCCCGTCAACCACTATGCCAAGCAACTCTTGACGTGTTTGATTGAAATATAAGCTTATGAAATTCTTCTGAATTTCATTTTTTTTGGCAATTTTCTGCGAAGCACGACACTCTAAAATGAGTGCCGTGTCTGTGCGAAGCATGTGTCGGACACTGACATTGTAAAACACTTGCACAACATGTATCAGATACTCTAAAATGGTGTCAGATTTTAAAAGATCGAAATATCAGAGGTCAATTTTAAATAAATCTAAAAATCTCATTATTGGACACCTAGGAGCAACATATCACTTAAACAAATATGAACAAGAAGACCTTTTAAACTTAAGTAAATATAGAATCTAACACCTCATGAATTAGGTGAGGCTTAATTAGATTTTATTTTTTTTTTGTTTTGGTGTTGTTACTCCATTAGAAGTTATGGGAGTAAACTATTTAACTTCTATTTTGTTTTCATTTTACTTTTAATAGAACACAACTTAGTCACTACATGTTCTGGTGTACGTGTACATTGTCCCTGTATCCTATTTTGAAGATTTTTCGTGTCTTTGTGTTTGTATCGTGTCGTGTCTAAGCCCATGCTTTATAGGCAATTTGAGTCAGGATCATCTAATTATTGTGTCTGTTTGCGATCAGGTTAAGAAAAAGAGAAAAATTTGACAATTTTCATGGGAATCTGGTTCTTAGGCAAGTTGCTCAACCCTACCTTGATTTTCCTTGGACTTGAGTTACTTTGAAACCTCGTCTATATGAATTACAAGCTATGTTCACTAAAAGGGAATCTGGTGATTGAAACTGCTTAATTGCATCTAGTTTAGTGGCATCATTCAGTAGAATGATATTCTGAAGGTGACAAAGATTCATCATTGTTCACTTCTAAGTTAATCAAGGCATCAAGTGCCTGAACTTTTTGACCATAACATTGTTATAGCAAGGAGTACCTTGCACTGTTTTGTTGAGGCCATCACAGTTTGCGCTCGGCATATGATAGTATTATATTTCCAGTTCTAATTTTGCTTTGCAGCTAGGTAACCAGGAGGATGGGTGGTCACTATCCATTGTCCTTTTAGCTTCAAACAGAGTCGATCCTGCATTGGATCTATGCTTTCTTCTGATAACAATCACCAATCATTAATCTTGTTAGTTGGAGGCAGAACTGGCAAAATATATGGTTTTCTGCAATGAATATTTAACAGCTGTATGTCAACAAATCTCCCATTGCATTCCTGCCTTCTTCACACACTTTCATTACTTGAAACAATCAGCACGTATGATCCGGTGCTCCTGGGTAACTTGCACTTGGTTTCCTGCTCCTTTTATTCCACACATTAAACCTGCAGTTGATATCATTGACACAACTGTGATAAAAACCAAGGCTATTTCCTTGAGAGAAGCAGGAGACAGGTGACCAGTCAGGCTAGTTGCTGGATGAGATCCTGAATGATTATCCCCATTTGAGATAGTGAAGTCAGCACCATATTTACCTCATAATTCGAAGTACATTTTTCAAGATGCAGTTTTATGGTCATTTCATGAACTCAATGGTCTTGTGCACTTTCCCAACTGTACAGCGCACGTAAAATTATCAAGGCCTATTTCTAGTTTCATCCCACCATTAATAGCTTGTTCAGGACCGCGGGTGGCATGTTCTCACCCTCTTCCTCTTTTCTTGCAGCAACTTGGACAAATTCTCCTATTTATTCCCATGCTACTTTATTTTACCCACTGACAAATCTTCTGAAATGTAGGTACTTATATAGAGGATTGGCGACAGGAGATCGACCAACATGTGATCAGTTCCTGAAGATTCATGAGAAACTTACTGAGAGAGCAGGCCTGGGTGCATACTACGGTGTCTGGCCGATACAGTAAATACCGTGTGAGGTTCGTCTTACCAGTGACCAGATAATTTGGCAGTTTTCTCAAAGCATGTTACTAGTTTATTTACATTGTTTATTTCGAGTTCAAGATTTTAATTATCCCTCTTAGAGCACTTCCGCTGTAGGCTATTTTGTCCGGGCAGTATGGTGGGGCTCACATAAAAATTTGTAAAAGCCGCCTCCCCAATGGTGGGCCCCACAGTGCCTGGGCAGAGGCCCAGTCAAGAGTTGCCCGAGCTCAAGCCCAGGCAACCTTGTTTTTTACAAAAAGGTCCCCCTGTGCCTTTTGCCTGGGCACGGGTGGAAATGCTCTTATTAGCATACTGTGATTTGTTATGCTGCTACAGGTAACATGGCACCCTAGATCAAGAACTGCTCAGGGGGTTTTAAAAAAAAAAAAAAACACTCTGGAACTGACATTGCTAAAAAACTCTGGACTGACATTGCTGCCACTAAATTAAAGAAGTGATGGATATACCACACTCAGGCGAAAACAAGGCAAATTCTGTTGTTTGTAGAGGACATCTGAATGAGTACACGCACGTTCTTTCTGAGCTGGCAGGTTGCATAACCTTTTCTTGCTAGTTTCAAGTGTGAAAAACCTTTCAGCTTGTTCACCAAAGTTTTGTACGGATCTTTGTGAGAGTTGGAACATGCGTTATTTCCTGAGTAATGCTACTTAGACTAGTGGTCTTCAGACCTCGCTGCCTGCAAAATCTCAGCCGAAGGGCAGTGGAAAAAGAAGAAACTGGTCATTTCCCTGTTCCTTTGGGTGAGGAATGAAATCCAAAAATCTTAAAACCTGCATGCTAGAGCTCACTCAGATGAAAGCATCGGGGAATAAAATACCATGAAACAAACAATTGTGCCATCTGAAGTCTTTGGATTAGCTGCATCTAAGAAAATCAGTTAGAAAATGGTGAATGCTGACCTTAATGAGCTTGCTTTAAAAACAAACCGTATTGCAAGGTCAGGGGAATAAGAAAATGAAGCTTAATCTATAACATCCAGGCCGACAGAAACAAAAACATAAAATATATTTGAACGAGGCTTTCGAGTTTGAGGCCTCTCTCTCTCTCTCTCTCTCTCTCTCTCTCACAAAAGGGTTTTTTAGATATTTGTCCCACAAATCAATCATATTTTGATATTAATCTATCAATCTTATGAATTGTTCATTAGTCTCTCAAATTACATTAGTTACATCCAATAGACCCTCTAATTAGTTCCATCCAAACGGAGAGAATGTTTCATTAACTTTAACAGATTATTCCATCCCCCCTCCCACTCACTCTCTCAATCCACAGGATTGTCGCCCATCTCACTGTTGGCCTCCCTGATTAAGAGCGGCGACGTTCTCTCCTGCTCTCGCCTCTCTCTATCTCAACCCACAGGATCGCCACCCATCTCACCTCTAGCCTCCCTGGTTGAGAGCGCCCCACCGCTGCCTTCACCTTCTCTCCTCTCTCTCTCTCCCCCCCTTCAGTCCCATCTTTCTTGTTCTCTCCTCTTCCCATTCTACACTTCCCCGCCCCACCCACCCTCCCCCTCTTCGTCCACCCCACATCGCCAGAATACTCCCTTGCTAACCTTGCCGCCGCCTGCCTTCATCGTGCCTACCTCCTCAAAAACCTTAAAACTGTCGCCGCAGTCGCACTCTGCCCTAGATTCACCCTGATTAGTCTCTAAATATACATATTTCATATCATATCTTCACATTTATTCAATATTAAATTATGTTAATAACACCTCTCTTGTTTGTTTCTAGGTCCATGGCATGAAATGAAGAAGAAGCCCAAAAATCCCATTTATTTGGTGATTTAAAGACTACACATATGGCCATTGACTTTGGAAGGTGATTCTGTCAAAACCAAGTGCCCATATCCAGAAACCAGGGCTACAATCGACAGGGGGACAAACTGACAATGCGTGCCAGAAGGCGCGGCGCGCGCGGGGCCGCGTTTCCGCGGCTGTACCATGGAGCCGCGTGTCGAGATTCGACGCGCGGCCCCGTGACACCCTCCTGGTGTCCTCCTTGGCCTATAAATACCCTGGGATTTTCAGAGCTCAAGAGAAGAGAGTTTTAGGGTAGATTTCTTCTCCTTAGGGTAGTTTTGTTCTTCTTCTTTTCTTCTTATTTTGTATTTTTCATTTTTATAGATTATGTAATAAGAAAGATAGTGATCATAGAATAGAAGAGAAAGTTCTTGTAATGGAGAGTGACACTCTCTGAAAGGTTCTTTCTTTATCTCTATTTGCTTCTTCTCTAACTCTTTACATGTTTAGCTAATTTTTCTCTCATGACAACTAACCACTAATCACTAACTTGTGTTGGCCCAAGGTTACAATCACCCGTGTTTAGTGTGTTTTGATGATTACAAAACATATTAGTTATTTGTACTAATAAAGTTTGTTGTTTAAGTGTGTTTCAGGGATCTAACTCATCTAAAAGGTTTATTCCCTATAAGCAAATGTTTTGGACTCAAGTCAACTCAAATTGGGCTCAAGAATCAAGTGTTGAAGACCTTATGGTTAAAAGCCCTCTTGAAGCACTTGTAGTACTTAGAACCAATGTAAGAATTAGATTGTTAAAGTTTGAGTTTTGGAAATTGGCTCTAGGATACACACACACGTTTTTGTATTCAAGTTTTCATGGTCAAAACTTTTGTTTTATGCCTTAGTAAATATATATACATGACCCTAAGTTTTACAAATATAAATATCATGTTTAGATCATGTATGTATACTCTTTCCAGCATATTACTTAGCTTCCTTACTTCAAAACATTTTTTACAAAATTTTCCAACTTCAAAAATCCTGCTGTTTTTCCTGTTTCAGGCTGACCGGCCGACCGGTATGGTCGACCGGCGCCAGTGCCAGGACGTGCACGTTTGTGCACGTCTGTCGGCCGACCGCCCGGGTCGACCGACTGTAAGCAGTTGCTCTCGGGTTTTCTGGGTCGACCGCCCCGGTCGACCGCCCGAAGAAAACTATGTTTTTCTCTTAGAGGACGGTCGACCGGACCGGTCGACCCGAGCCCAACGGCTTTTTGCCAGCAGAGCTGGCGGCCAACCGGCCCGGTCGACCGTCAGGCCTGCAAAAGCCCAACGGCTCTTTCCTCTTTTGTGCAATTCTGAAATCTGTTTTTTGGACTGTTTTTTGGCAGACTTTTTCAGGGTTTTACAGATCTTTTTCAGGTCAAATAAGATTAAAATAAATTGTTTTTAACCTATTTCTCTCCCTATAAATAGAGAAGAGTCTCTTACAAAACACCAAGAAAAATCCTCAAGTTTTCATAGTTTTCAAAAGAGAAGAAAAGTGTTTAAGCTCTTCATTTCCAACTCTTTCTTGAGCTTGTTTTCAGTTGTGTTCTCCAGCAAAAATCATCTCTACAACTGAGTTTTCTCACTACACTTCTTAGAGCCAAAAATCCCTTACTCATTCTATAAGGAAGTTGTAAAAGAGTGAGATATTGTAAAGAGTTTAAGTGATCTTGTTGTGATCACTTTGGTTTCTTATTCCTCTTCTTGTTCTTGTGGAGACACCTCTTCGGTAGAGGTTATTGTAATTGGTGGAGCTCGGTGTAAGCGTCCTCGGTAGACCGTTGTAAGCGTCCTCGGTGGATAGTGGAAACCCTTCACGGAGGTGAAGGTGGGGAGTAGAGCGGTGGCTCGAACCTCGAAACAAATACTTGTGTTTGCGATTGTCTTTTGCTCTTGCTCTCTATTTAGCTTTACTTTCAATTGCTCTCTATTGCTTATTGTTTCAAGTATTTTTGCTTCCTCTACTTGTGATATCTTGTGTGCTCTTCATCATTGCCTATTATTCATTCATTGATATTTTGTCGATCAATTCTCATATAACAAGGTTGCATTGCCCACCTCTAACCCATTCAAGGGGATTGAGAGGAAGGAGTTCAGAACCTCTCACGGGGTATTCGGCTCTTAGTCTTGTTTTGAGAGATCGTTGCATCATTCATCCATCTTAATTTTAAAAAGATTGTTAGATTAGCAATTACACCTATTCACCCCCCCTCTAGGTGTTTTTCAATTGGTATCAGAGCTTGGTTACTAGGCTCTTGGCTTAACAACCCTAGAGAGATCCTAATATTGCTAATCATTTCATTCATTCTCACTTAGTAAAGATGGCCGATGGTATTAAGACACCCCTAAGTTTGATGGACTTAACTTTCCCATATGGAAGGTTAAGATGACCGTTTTCTTGCAATCTCTAGGTAGTCGAGTTACAAAGGCCGTGACCAAACCCTTTAGTGCACCCCCCGGTGATGAATCCACTTGGTCCGAAATAGAGACCAAAGAATTTGATGCCAATGCTAGGGCTCACTATGCACTTCTTCAAGCCCTTAATGATGATGATATAGCTAGAGTTATTCATTGCAAGTCCGCATATGAAATTTGGACACATTTGCTAGTTACACATGAGGGGACTTCACAAGTGAAGAGGGCTAAAATAGACCTTCTTCGGTCCCAATATGAGAATTTTTGCATGCAAGAAAATGAAACCATAGATGATATGGTTACAAGATTTACAAAGATCACTAATGGACTTTCTTCTCTAGGTGATGCTATCGACAACGATCAAAGAGTTAGAAAGATCATCCGGGCTCTTCCTCCTTCATGGGAAGTAAAAGCAACCACCTTGAAGGAACTCAATGACAAGGAGGAGATGGAGCTAATTGGTCTCATTGGGAACCTCAAAACCCATGAGATGAGAGGAAAGTGAGGGAGGACATGGCTCCTTCCAAGAAGAAGACAATAGCCTTCAAAAGTCAACCTACACACTCCGACGAAGACGATGAAGAAGAAGAAGATGACGAAGAGCTCTCACTTCTTGTGAAGAACGTCCGGAGGATGTACAACAAGGCTAAATTTCAAGGAATAAGGAGATGGCAAGGAGGTAAAGAAGAAAGGAAGATTATTTGCTTCAATTGTCAAAGGCCGGGACACATAGTGGCGGAGTGTCCGGATAAAGTAAAGCCTTCCACCTCCAAGAAGCCCTACAAGAAGAAGGCAATGAAAGCTATATGGGATTCCGAGAGCGAATCTGAGGAGGAAATCGACACCGCCAACATGTGCTTCATGGCAAATGAAAGCACAAGCAAGGTAACCTCTTCCACTTCTCCTAATGATGAACTTTCCATGGATGAACTAGGAGAAGCTTTTGTAGAATTATCACATAACAATGATTTTCTTAAGAAAAAGTATTTAAAAATGAAAAAAGAAAATGAATCTCTTAATCATCAAGTTTTTACTCTTTCTAAAGAAAAAGATGAATTACTTTCCACTCTTGTTTCCACCAAAAAAGATTTTGACAAATATAAGATTTCTTGTAAAGGCAAGTCCCCACTAATTGATTCTAATGAGATTACCATGCTTAAAGAAAGAATAGACTCATTAGGAATTGTTTTGAAAAATTGTGCGTTTGATAAGAAGAAGATAGAGGCCATGTTTCCTAAGAAATAAGCCCCTAAGAAAAATGTTTAACATAACCTTTACATCGTGGCAAACCCCCAAGACATGCTCACACTTCACACACACATCATGCATTTATGTATGAAATAGTGTTCTCATGTTCACATTAGCTAATTTTTGCTATGATAGATTAAGTGCATCTTGTCATAATGTTTGGGTTCGAAACACTAACTTTCAAGGACCCAAGAAAATTTAGGTACCAAAGTCAACAATTTTGTTAAATGATGTAGGTACCTTCCAAGGCCCAACGACGTAGAGGATTGTGGTATCTTGATAGTGGTTGCTCAAGGCACATGACTTGGGACATCAACAACTTTGCAACCCTATCAAGATACCATGAAGGTGGCACCGTCACCTTCGGAGATGATGCCAAGGGTAAAATCATCGGTATTGGTAATGTAAAACTCGGCACATCCCCTTTAATTGAGAATGTTGTTTTAGTTGATGGCCTCAAGCATAACCTCTTGAGTGTTAGTCAACTTTGTGATAAAGGTTTTGATGTAGTTTTTGATAATGTAGCTTGTAAAGTAATTGATAGAATTTTTAATACTTGTGTGTTTTTCGGTTTTCGTGAAAGTAATGTTTATATGATAGATATGTCTAATATGTCTTGTAATATTACTTGTTTAAAAGCCCTCGATGACGACTCTTGGTTGTGGCATAGAAGATTAGGCCATATTTCATTTGACCATATATCTAGGTTAAACACAAAGGAAAAGGTGAAAAGTATTCCTTGTTTGAGTTTTGAAAAGGACCGAGTTTGTGACGCATGTCAATTTGGGAAACAAACTAAGTCTTCTTTCAAGTCAATTAAGGATATCATGACATCACGTCCTTTGGAGCTAATTCATATGGATCTATTTGGCCCTACACAAACCAAAAGTCTAAGTGGGAATAGATTTGTATTTGTTTTGGTTGATGACTTTTCACGGTTTACTTGAGTTTTCTTTCTTGAACACAAAAATCAAGCATTTTCATATTTCCAATCTTTTAAGAAAAGAGTTGAAAAAGAAAACATGTTTCAATTTTAAGAATAAGAAGTGATAGAGGAGGTGAGTTCATTAACCTACCCTTTACCACTTTTTGTGAAGAACATGGAATTAAGCATGAACTTTCTTATCCTAGAACTCCACAACAAAATGGAGTAGTTGAACGGAAAAATCGAACTTTACAAGAGATGGCTAGGACAATACTAAGTGAATATGGTCTACCACATTATTTGTGGGCCAAGGCCGTAAATACATCATGCTATATATCAAATCGTGTTTTCTTGTGTAAAAATACTTCAAAGACTTCTTTGAAATGTACTTTTCTAGAAAACCAAATGTTTCATATTTCAAGGTTTTTGGATGCAAATGTTTTGTTTTAAATACAAAAGATAATTTAGGAAAATTTGATGCTAAAGCTTATGAGGCAATTTTTGTGGGTTATTCTAATACTAGTAAAGCTTATAGAATCTTCAATAAATTATCTTTGACTATTGAGGAATCTATACATGTTAAGTTTGAAGAATCTAACTTGTTTGTTAAGAATGTTGTAGAAATAGATGCTTTGGATGAAGGCTTGGAGAAAGTGACCTTGGAGGATACACCTACAATGGGAGACAAGCCAAAGGATGATGAAGGAAGTGAAGCTAAAGTAGAAGAGGCTCAAGGGAATGAGATTCAATCAATTGAAGTGGAGCCTACTCAACAACTTCCAAAGGATTGGAGATACAATCCTCATCATCCCAAGGACCTCGTCATAGGTGAAGTATCAAAAGGGGTAACCACTCGCTCTAAACTTCATGATTTTTGTAGACATTATGCATTTATTTCTCATATTGAACCCAAGAATGTCCTCGAAGCCGAGGCCAATTCATATTGGTTGCTAGCAATGCAAGAGGAACTCAATCAATTTGAGCGCAACCAAGTTTGACTCCTTGTTCCTAGGCCCCACGATAGACCAACAATTGGTACTAAGTGGATCTTTAAGAACAAGTTGGATGAATCGGGAAACGTTGTTAGGAATAAAGTTAGGTTAGTTGCCCAAGGTTACACTCAAATCGAAGGAATCGATTTTGAAGAAACCTTTGCACCCGTAGCACGGCTTGAAGCCATACGGATGACACTAGCTTTTGCCTCATATAAAGATTTTAAATTGTTTCAAATGGATGTCAAAAGTGCTTTTCTAAATGGTTTTATTGAAGAGGAGGTGTATGTTGAATAACCCCCCGGGTTTGTTGATCCTACACATCCGAATTTTGTGTTTAAATTAGATAAAGCTCTTTATGGTTTAAAACAAGCCCCTAGGGCTTGGTATGAAAGACTTTCTTCATTTTTGATTTCAAATGGTTTTAAGAAAGGTAAAATTGACACCACTTTGTTTACAAAACATGTAGAAAATGACATTCTTATTGTGCAAATTTATGTAGATGATATTATTTTTGGTTCTACTAATGAATCTCTTTGCCAAGCTTTTGAATCATGCATGAAGGATGAATTTGAAATGTCTATGATGGGGGAACTCAACTATTTCCTTGGACTCCAAATCAAGCAAAGGAAGGATGGGATCTTCATCAATCAAGCCAAGTACACAAAGGAACTCATCAAGAGATTCGGACTTGAAGGCGCTAGAGTGAGCAAAACTCCCATGGCAACAACCACAAAGCTTGATAAGGATGAACAAGGTAAAAATGTAGACATTAAACTTTATCGTAGCATGATTGGTAGTTTATTGTATTTGACGGCTAGTAGGCCGGATATCATGTTTTCCGTTTGTCTTTGTGCTCGTTTTCAATCATGTCCTAAGGAGTCTCATTTAGTAGCGGTAAAACGCATTATTAAATACCTTAAGGGCACTATTGAAATGGGTTTGTGGTATCCGAAAACCGGACTATTTGATATGAAGAGTTTTTCGGATGCCGACTATGCGGGTTGTAGGGTAGATAGGAAGAGCACAAATGGAACATGTCAATTCTTAGGTAATTGTCTTGTATCTTGGTCTTCTAAAAACAAAATTCTGTAGCCCTATCAACCGCCGAGGCGGAGTATGTTGCAGCCGGAGCTTGTTGTGCACAAGTTCTTTGGATGAAACATACTCTTTTCGACTATGATTTACACTTTGATCATGTTAAAATATTTTGTGATAATACTAGTACAATTCACATGACAAAGAATGCAAATCAACATAGTAAAACCAAACACATTGACATTAGGTATCACTTTCTTAGAGATCATTATGAGAAAGGTGATATTGATATTGATTATGTTTCTACCGATTTTCAACTTGCCGATATTTTTACTAAACCATTGGATTACGCTAGATTTTCCTTTATTTGTGGTGAGTTGAATGTTTGCATTATAGATTCTTAAAGAAAAATCTCTTTTGTTTTGTTTGTTTTGTTTAACCCTTTTTGATGTATGACAAAAAGGGGGAGAAAGTATAAGTAAAGTATAAGTGTGTTGTTGTTTTGTTTGTTTATTGTGTATTTTGATGTATTTAAGATGCATTTGAGTTTTTAACAAAACTATGTGCCTTATGTATTTAGCTCTTCATTGACATTATTGATACATAGCATTATTTGAGGGGGAGCTTTCCAAGCTCTTCTTCCATTTTTGTTTAAATAACCTATATGTTTTGTCATCATCAAAAAGGGGGAGATTATTGGCCCAAAGTTACAATCACCCGTGTTTAGTGTGTTTTGATGATTACAAAACATATTAGTTATTTGTACTAATAAAGTTTGTTGTTTAAGTGTGTTTCAGGGATCTAACTCATCTAGAAGGTTTATTCCCTATAAGCAAATGTTTTGGACTCAAGTCAACTCAAATTGGGCTCAAGAATCAAGTGTTGAAGACCTTATGGTGAAAAGCCCTCTTGAAGCACTTGTAGTACTTAGAACCAATGTAAGAATTAGATTGTTAAAGTTTGAGTTTTGGAAATTGGCTCTAGGATACACACACACGTTTTTGTATTCAAGTTTTCATGGTCAAAACTTTTGTTTTATGCCTTAGTAAATATATATACATGACCCTAAGTTTTACAAATATAAATATCATGTTTAGATCATGTATGTATACTCTTTCCAGCATATTACTTAGCTTTCCTTACTTCAAAACATTTTTTACAAAATTTTTCAACTTCAAAAATCCTGCTGTTTTTCCTGTTTCAGGCTGACCGGCCGACCGGCACGGTCGACCGGCGCCAGTGCCAGGACGTGCACGTTTGTGCACGTCTGTCGGCCAACCGCCCGGGTCGACCGACTGTAAGCAGTTGCTCTCAGGTTTTCTGGGTCGACCGCCCCGGTCGACCGCCCGAAGAAAACTATGTTTTCTCTTAGAGGACGGTCGACCGGACCGGTCGACCCGAGCCCAACAGCTTTTTGCCAGCAGAGCTGGCGGCCGACCGGCCCCGGTCGACCGCCAGGCCTGCAAAAGCCCAACGGCTCTTTCCTCTTTTGTGCAATTCTGAAATCTGTTTTTTGGACTGTTTTTTGGCAGACTTTTTCAGGGTTTTACAGATCTTTTTCAGGTCAAATAAGATTAAAATAAATTGTTTTTAACCTATTTCTCTCCCTATAAATAGAGGAGAAGAGTCTCTTACAAAACACCAAGAAAAATCCTCAAGTTTTCATAGTTTTCAAAGAGAAGAAAAGTGTTTAAGCTCTTCATTTCCAACTCTTTCTTGAGCTTGTTTTCAGTTGTGTTCTCCAGCAAAAATCATCTCTACAACTGAGTTTTCTCACTACACTTCTTAGAGCCAAAAATTCCTTACTCATTCTATAAGGAAGTTGTAAAAGAGTGAGATATTGTAAAGAGTTTAAGTGATCTTGTTGTGATCACTTTGGTTACTTGTTCCTCTTCTTGTTCTTGTGGAGACACCTCTTCGGTAGAGGTTACTGTAATTGGTGAGCTCGGTGCTCGGGTCTTCGGTAGACCGTTGTAAGCGTCATCGGTGGATAGTGGAAACCCTTCACGGAGGTGAAGGCGGGGAGTAGAGCGGTGGCTCGAACCTCGAAACAAATACTTGTGTTTGCGATTGTCTTTTGCTCTTACTCTCTATTTAGCTTTACTTTCAATTGCTCTCTATTACTTATTGTTTCAAGTATTTTTGCTTCCTCTACTTGTGATATCTTGTGTGCTCTTCATCATTGCCTATTATTCATTCATTGATATTTTGTCGATCAATTCTCATACAATAAGGTTGCATTGCGCACCTCTAACCCATTCAAGGGGAATTGGGAGGAAGGAGTTCAGACCTCTCACGGGGTATTCGGCTCTTAGTCTTGTTTGAGAGATCGTTGCATCATTCATCCATCTTAATTTTAAAAAGATTGTTAGATTAGCAATTACACCTATTCACCCCCCCTCTAGGTGTTTTTCAACTTGTTAACTCCTTACTTGATAATCTATATGAATCTAATATCCTCTGTTTGGCCTTGCTCTTGCAAGAGCAATTGATGGCTCATGATGATGGATTCTAACACTCTAACATCTAACTCTCTAACAAGCTAACATTACTTTATTCCATGCTTGCTTTAGTTTAGCTTTGATGGTTTAAGTGTAACTTGCACTTGTTTGTTGAATTAGATGTGAAAGTGATCTTATGGGCATGCTTTGTAAAGCTCTTGATCCAAGGACTAGTGATAGTCAAGGATACATGTGAGGTAACTATCACTAAGAGGTTAGCATGTTAGTGAAGCCATTAGTAGTTAGTAGCCATGAGTTTTCTTTTCATTTTTACTTTGTTTTAGATATATACCAAAAATCACAAATACATTTTTTTTTCTATATTTCCCACTTTTTTGTTTTCACTGTATCCTTCTCTTTCCATTCTTTGTTTTGTTTTCTTTTTATTTTTTAAAACATAAAAGAACTGTTAACACACACGTGAATAGGCCGGTAAAGCTTCTATCACTTTTCGACCCTATAGATTCGACCCGTTTAACCTCTATGCTATAATGGAAGTATCGAGGAAGCCAAAGTGCACACACTTTTCACAACAACACTTTTTGTGCACGGTTATCCCCCGATCACATTAGTTGCACCCAATTAGCCCCTCTAATTAGTTCCATCTAAATGGAGAGAATATTTCATTAACTTTAACAGGTTATTCTATCCCCCTCTCCCTCCCCTTCTCATCTCTCTCCCTCTCACTCTCTTAATTCACAGGATCACCGCCCATCTCACTGCTGGCCTCCCTGATTAAGAGTGCCCCACCGCCGCCTTCACCTTCTCTCCTGCTCTCGCCTCTCTCTCTCTTTCAACCTACAGGATCGCCACCCATCTCACCGCCAGCCTCCCTGATTGAGAGCGCCCCACCGCTACCTTCACCTTCTCTTTTCTCTTTCTCTCTCCCCCTTCAGTCCATCTTTCTTGTTCTCTCCTCTTCCCATTCTACACTTCCCCGCCCCACTCACCCTCCCCCTCTTCCTCCACCCACCTCTCCAGAATACTCCCTTGCTGACCTCGCCGCCGCCTCCCTTCACCGTGCCTACCTCCTCAAAAACCCTAAAACTGCCGCTGCAACCGCGCTCTGCCGTAGATCCACCCCCTTGGGTGGTGGGCAAGATCTGACCACTGGAGGCCATGTTGACGGTGACGCCGGTGGTGGTTTGTTTGTGGAGGAAGGAACGAAGAGGAGGAGGGGAGAAGAAGAAAGAAGAGGATATGACAGAGGAGAAAAGAGAAGGAGAGGAGGAGGTGACGCTGATGTTGAAAGAGCAGGGGGCGTGGGCCTGGGCGGCAAAGGCATGGGGTTAGTCTGAGTGTGCCTAGAAGGAAGGGGTGAAGTAGGAGGTGCAGTTGGCGTGGTAGTTCTCGGGGGCCGAGAAGGGGAGGGTGGAGGTGGAAAGTATGGTGGAGGCGGCGGGGTGAGTTAAGGACTTGGGGGGGCACCATCCCAAAAGACTGACCTTATTGGTGGAGTTGCCCAAATCCTTATATACCAAGACCATCCCATGTCTAGTCGATGTGGGACTATTTGTTCGTCCAAAGATTCCAACAAATGGTATCAGAATGTTCCAGGTTCGACGGGGAGTTTCGTTCGGGTGGAGCAAATCACTTTAGAGACTGTCTACAATTTTGGTTTGAGGTAAAGATATATCTTTTCTATTTGAATTTGTTTTCATAATCATTTTCCTTAGTACTTTGAGGAATCTATTGAGGAGATGACTAGTCAATCATCGGTGAAATCTATGAGTCATCTTCCGACGAAGATTGTTGTCGTGAAGTTTGACGATACGAACAATATTGGGATGTAGAGATGTGAGGCGATGGATGCCCTAATAGCATCAAACCTAGAAGACTCTCTGTGTCTGATAGAAAAGCCGAATAAGACATCTGAGAAGGACAGGGACAAGATGAACCAGAAGGCATGTGGCGTCATCAGGTCTTGTTTGAAACAAGACATCAAGTATCATGTGCTGCAAGAGACTTCTGCAAGGAAGATTTATGAGATCCTCGAAAAGAAATATCTGACGACGAGCATGAATCTCGACTGCATCTGAAGAGGAGGCTTTATCGCTTCTAGTTGAAGAGAGGGCTCTCTATTGGTGAATACATGAACAACTACGCAAAGCTTCTTGCACATCTAATTAATATGAATGTTGAGATTGAAGAAGAGGACAAGGCGGTGATTCTTCTGTTTTTTTTTTCTGATGAAGAGTATGAGACATTCGTTCTAACCTTGATCAACGGTGAACAAACACTTAGCTATAGTGATGTGTTAGCTGCTCTTGTAAATAAAGAAGTGCGGAAGAAGAACAAGCAGTCTTCTTTAAAGAGTAATTCAGCAGAAGCGTTGACAGTAAAAGATAAGAGTTCCAGTAAGAAGGGCAAAGGCGATCGTGGGAAATCAAAGTCCAGACCGGGTTTCAGAAATATGAAGAAGAACTAGTGTGCCTTTTGCAAATAGTTATGGTACTGGAAGGTTGATTGTCCAAGGATCAAAGATAAGAATAAGGAGTCAAAGATCGAGACAAATCTCGCAAGGGTGATCAATACTCAATCAGATAGGCACAGGTAGGTGGATCAGACTTTGACTCAATGGTATTCTCTTTCTCAGTCACTATACTATTGGTTACTCTGACGATTCTGAGTGGATGCTAGATACAGGAGCTACCTATCATATGTGTCTCAACAGGGATTGATTTTCTAGCTTTGAGAAGCTGGATGGATGTTCTGTTGTCTTGGGTGATGATCGTCCATGTAACATGGAAGGGATAGGCACGGTCCATATCAAGATGTTTGATGGGATGGTGCAGGAATTGAAGGAAGTACGGTATGTACCTCAACTGAAAAGAAATCTTATCTCTGTTGGTGTCTTAGAAGCATTGGGTCTTGAAGTGTCTATTAGAGATGGTGTTCTTAAGATGATTAAAGGCTCGATGGTTATTTTGAATGGTGTATGACGCAATAACCTTTACTATTTGAAGGGTATTACACTTACCGGACAAGTGGCGACTTCTTCAAATTCAGATAATAATTGTACCCAACTTTGAAATATGAGGCTTGGATATACAGGAAAAAATTCTTAGCAAGCTCTTGCAAAGTAAGGTTTATTGAAAGGTGTCAGTACCTGCAAATTGGAAGTTTGTGAACATTGCATCATTGAAAAGAAGACCAAGGTGAGATCGACACCGCAACTCATTGTACCGAGGGGATTCTGGACTATATTCACCAAGATGTCTGGGGACCTACCAAGATGGCATCTATTAGAGGTAACTATTACTTTGTGTTTTTTATAGATGATTATTCTAGGCGATGTTGGGTATATACCATGAAGCACAAAGGGGAAGTCCTGGAGTTGTTTGTGGAGTGGAAGAACATGGAGAAGAGTACGAGAAGGAAAATCAAGGTACTTCATTCAGATAAAGGAGGAGAATATACAAGCGATCCTTTTCTACAGTTATGCCGTGATGAGAGCATAGAAGGTACTTCATAGTAAGGAAAACACTTGTAACCCCCGATTTCCCTATATACGGGTTTCGATACTGCTATTCGATACCTGATGTAATCATCCTGGTAACCGGATTGAGAATTTTCAGTTCAAGATTTTATTTTCCAATATTCTGAATTTTTCAGAATTTTCTGAAAGTTTATAGGAATTTTTTTGAGAATAATCTCAACTCGGGGTCGACTAATGTCATGGACTGACTCCGGGATTTTTAATTAGCAATTAGGGATGAATTTTGAAGATCCGACTTCACCACAATGTTCAAGACTACAATCTTCTATTTTGTGAATTTTTGAGGATTTTTCTGGATTTATAAAATTAAATACAATAAAATAATGATTAAGTATTTATTAAAAAGAAAAAAAAAGAATTATTTAGAACAACCCAACCCCCACACATTATATTAATTCATAGGCTATTGGGGTTTGAACCCGTGACCCACCAACAACCAATGAAACAGACCAACCACAATGCCCAATAGTTTAGTTGCATAATGGAAAAGGAATAACAATATTTAACCAATGTTTACTTCATTTTCACCTCCCATCCTGCTCCCTTACTCTCTCTGCTGCACCTTTTCTCGTTCACATCACCCAACTCTAAATCACATCTAAATCCTAACTACCCAAATCAAAATCCTAACAACAAAATCAATCCTAACTAATCAACCATATCCAAATCTAAAACCATATCTCATATATATTTTTCTTCCCTCATCACCGTGTACTACACCCTCCCTTTCTCCAGCCGTGAGCATACCCATGGCTGCTCCCTCACCCCGCTTACACCCCGACCTCCTCCTTCGATCCTCCTCTACCATTAAATCCACCGAAAATTTGGTCTGCTCGGCCCTGTGGGAGCCGAGGTCCGACTGGGAGTTGACCGCCCTGTTCTTCTGTGGGCCTGGGACTGTCTCACCGAGTGCCCCAGGGCTGGAATCTGATGATCTGGGTGCTGGGGAGCGAGAGGAGGTCCGATCTCGCGTGGAGCTTGTTGCGGCGGATGCACCGGAAGGCGGTGCTCACGGCGACGACGATGCACCCAAGGTGTTCGAGAAAATGCTTCAGTGGCCTCAATCAGGTATGATGTCTCCAAATAGGATTTGAAATTTATGGTCATGCTGACATCAAGACAACATGACATTGCATACAATTTTCAGTAGAATAATGGATGTTGTGATGTTTATGATTTTGCATCTCGCTGGTCCAAATAGCATGACTTGATATCCAACTCTTATTCTGTAAGTTTTCATGTCACTCGGGAATATCAATTACATCTTGGGCATCATATTCTACATAACCTAAATAAATGTTTGTGAAAAGGCGACTTTGATAATAACAGTGTTTTTCAGGAACCCAACTTGGATGTGTTATTGGAACCCAAAAATCACAATCCAATGGATTTAAAATACTCGTGCTTTTCATGAAATTCACCCTAGTTGGTTTTGAACTCGCATCCCTGCTTGTTTCTGAAACTCTTTTTGACTATCACCACAAAGGTACTCAACATTTAAGGAATTTTTGAATATGTGTCAAATGTTCAAGGAATGTCCTAAGTTAAAATATATTATTTGCTCCTTTTTCAAGGTTTAAATAAAGGAGATGGCCCAGTTAGGGAGAGACTTTTTCTACTTTCCAATTTCAAAATTGTAGTACTAACAAAATGGTATACAGAGAACAATAGTAGAAATATGTAGTCATGTTGCAGATCAAATTTGTTTCAAGCAAAACCCAACCATTAAGTATTAGAAAGCGTAAATTTGACAGTAATGTGAAAGAGAACACGGGTACGTAAAACTAAATATAGCAGTTTCTTCAAAATATAATGTAGAAGTTGACAGTCTCAAAAGCTTTAAGAAGGGGGACTGAAATTGTTAGTCCAGGAAACTTCTATCAAATCTAAACCCATAATAACTAATGGAATCTTAGAAGCTGTAAGGATAGTGGGTATTTGAATAGTTCTTTTAGCTTAAATTCAACATTTAAGACCATGTGTTTTCTTGAAAAGTTCATCTAGCTTCTTGTTTGTTCATATGTAAATAAAGCTTCAAGGACAGATAAGTTGAAACAGTGCCAACTCTGTGAAAATTATTTGTCATGGAAAATTTTGTAACTTACACTATTAAATTAGTATCCATCAACCCTAAGAACACATGAATCTAAAATTCATTATCAGACGCAAACCTAACTTTGTGTCAAATTCTAATTGTAAATAACACTAGATTAGCTGGAGGCTGTGCTGAGATTGTTCTGAAGATAGATAACAATTAATATGAATGATTTTCAGAAACCAAGCAAATTATTTGCGAACAATATCTAATAAGATTTTACCCACCAGCTTTCCCACCTATCTATGTCACATTGGCGTGCTACAATGTTTCGGACTCGTTCGGTGAGATCCGAACCCAGCTTCAGGAGATTCGGACCCGATCCGGATTCATGCTCGTTCTGGACCCGATACCATGGCAATTTGAAGACCAATCCATAGGACGATCCGAAGATCAGTACTGGTTCGTACCGTGAAGACCAGACGGTTATTCGGTTCCGAAACTAGGTGAGTGTTCCTTGTTTTCTTATTGAGTATTTTGGCATTATTTTATATGAGTGCTTTTACGTTATTATGTTTAAACGGTGTTCATGTTATTGAGAGTTACATGGGAAAGTATCATTGACCGTAACCACGGTACAGTCCTATTGTTCATCGTATACACGGTTACTGTTACTGTTCACTGTTACTGATATTGTTCACCGTGTATACGATTACTGATTGACTGTTACTGTACTGTTATTGTTACTGTCACTGTATCGTCCCAGTGTTCTAGATAATATGGATATTGACTGGTTTAACTGAATTGAATAAATAATAATGTAAATGGACAACTTACACTGGGATTGGGGAAATTGATGGAGGAGACAGCGTCTGTATTTTGGGTGGACCTAGGATACAGGTTGCGCAGCCGACTGAGGGTTCCACTGCAGGGTTCCTGGGGGATGACTGGCATCCCATCTGTACTGTTACTGTTCCACTGTTTTCACAGTGAGATTACTGTTACTGTTACTGTTACTGAGTACCTAGCGGTACGGCCTGGTTCAGCGCCAGGAAACTGAGGCCGTGGTCCCGGGTATGTACGGGACCCACCTAAAGCATGGACAATGTCTCCAACCGATCAGTTTCAATAACTTAAGGGCATCGATTGGCATGTGTGGTAGGCGTAGTATGGGATGCGTCTATTACGTGTGACAATTGGTGTTCGCTGACATAATTAATAATAAACTGTTGATGCCTTGTGACTGACTGTAATTACCGGATTGTATATCTATATAATACTATGATAGACCCATGATTATAACTAAGACCAGACTTATGACCAGACTTGGATACCAGTTTAGTGACATGTGGTAGATACCTATTTTGACATCAGTTGCTTGTTTACTGTTGTGACAGTTGTCTTCTACCTTTATTCATGTTGTTATCATATGTATTACTGTTCAGTTATTTACCTTGTTATTTAGTCTTTTCTATTTACAGTTGTTTTACTTGTTTTGTACCTGTACTCTTATTTCTTGCATTGTTTTTCAGTTGCTTATATTATCATGTTATTTGATTATCTTATATCTTCGGTTACTCTTGTTACTGCTTTATGCACCTTGTTTTTATGCACGGGCTCTTGCCCTTTACACACACACTCACCAGGTCGTGTTCTGACGACCCTGGATTTGCACGTCCAGCTATTGGACGGTTGTTTTAACGTGCAGGGCTCGACGAGACTGTTCGTCTTGCGAAGTACTGGACGCTCTTTCTTATATTTCTGGTATTTCACCTCTTTATATTCTGTCATTTCCTGATTCTCCTTTTATTGCTTTCAGCTGCCATGTTCTTGCCATCTTTTATCTGCTATCCTTAGAATTGTCACTATATGTATTATTGCAGTGTTCATTGATCATTATGCTTCCGATTTATAGCTTGTTCAGGTTACAATTTAGGCTTAGCGCGTATACGAGGGGTATTTTTCCTCGCGTATATGCGTCGCCATAACGTCTCCGTATCTTTAGGATCGGGGCGTTACAGAGTGGTATCAGAGCCAGGTTCGACATAAAGGAGAACCTAGATCTTACCAGTAACTTGAACGAGTTATAATTACACTGCAATATACGTATACTATTCAATGATATTGACTCAACTTGAAAATTGACTGTCCTCCCTTGAAAATCCATTCCTTGATCTTCCAATCTCCCTGATTGCATCTATTCTTTCAGAGCAATCTGGATTCCTGCTCTCCTTGTCTATTCTATTTTCTGATCTTGTCTCTTGGAATTGCTCACTTCATTCTGAAGCTGATAGCAGAGATCAGAGCGCGCAGCGGAATCATGGTGTCCCAATGAGGCGATGTGGAAGCTTGTTGTGTTCTCTCTTGATTTTGAATTCTTTTATCATTCCCTACTTTATTTGAATTTCGAGGACGAAATTTTTATAAGGTGGGTAGGATTGTAACCCCCGATTTCCCTATATACGGGTTTCGATACTGCTATTCGATACCTGATGTAATCATCCTGGTAACCGGATTGAGAATTTTCAGTTCAAGATTTTATTTTCCAATATTCTGAATTTTTCAGAATTTTCTGAAAGTTTATAGGAATTTTTTTGAGAATAATCTCAACTCGGGGTCGACTAATGTCATGGACTGACTCCGGGATTTTTAATTAGCAATTAGGGATGAATTTTGAAGATCCGACTTCACCACAATGTTCAAGACTACAATCTTCTATTTTGTGAATTTTTGAGGATTTTTCTGGATTTATAAAATTAAATACAATAAAATAATGATTAAGTATTTATTAAAAAGAAAAAAAAAGAATTATTTAGAACAACCCAACCCCCACACATTATATTAATTCATAGGCTATTGGGGTTTGAACCCGTGACCCACCAACAACCAATGAAACAGACCAACCACAATGCCCAATAGTTTAGTTGCATAATGGAAAAAGGAATAACAATATTTAACCAATGTTTACTTCATTTTCACCTCCCATCCTGCTCCCTTACTCTCTCTGCTGCACCTTTTCTCGTTCACATCACCCAACTCTAAATCACATCTAAATCCTAACTACCCAAATCAAAATCCTAACAACAAAATCAATCCTAACTAATCAACCATATCCAAATCTAAAACCATATCTCATATATATTTTTCTTCCCTCATCACCGTGTACTACACCCTCCCTTTCTCCAGCCGTGAGCATACCCATGGCTGCTCCCTCACCCCGCTTACACCCCGACCTCCTCCTTCGATCCTCCTCTACCATTAAATCCACCGAAAATTTGGTCTGCTCGGCCCTGTGGGAGCCGAGGTCCGACTGGGAGTTGACCGCCCTGTTCTTCTGTGGGCCTGGGACTGTCTCACCGAGTGCCCCAGGGCTGGAATCTGATGATCTGGGTGCTGGGGAGCGAGAGGAGGTCCGATCTCGCGTGGAGCTTGTTGCGGCGGATGCACCGGAAGGCGGTGCTCACGGCGACGACGATGCACCCAAGGTGTTCGAGAAAATGCTTCAGTGGCCTCAATCAGGTATGATGTCTCCAAATAGGATTTGAAATTTATGGTCATGCTGACATCAAGACAACATGACATTGCATACAATTTTCAGTAGAATAATGGATGTTGTGATGTTTATGATTTTGCATCTCGCTGGTCCAAATAGCATGACTTGATATCCAACTCTTATTCTGTAAGTTTTCATGTCACTCGGGAATATCAATTACATCTTGGGCATCATATTCTACATAACCTAAATAAATGTTTGTGAAAAGGCGACTTTGATAATAACAGTGTTTTTCAGGAACCCAACTTGGATGTGTTATTGGAACCCAAAAATCACAATCCAATGGATTTAAAATACTCGTGCTTTTCATGAAATTCACCCTAGTTGGTTTTGAACTCGCATCCCTGCTTGTTTCTGAAACTCTTTTTGACTATCACCACAAAGGTACTCAACATTTAAGGAATTTTTGAATATGTGTCAAATGTTCAAGGAATGTCCTAAGTTAAAATATATTATTTGCTCCTTTTTCAAGGTTTAAATAAAGGAGATGGCCCAGTTAGGGAGAGACTTTTTCTACTTTCCAATTTCAAAATTGTAGTACTAACAAAATGGTATACAGAGAACAATAGTAGAAATATGTAGTCATGTTGCAGATCAAATTTGTTTCAAGCAAAACCCAACCATTAAGTATTAGAAAGCGTAAATTTGACAGTAATGTGAAAGAGAACACGGGTACGTAAAACTAAATATAGCAGTTTCTTCAAAATATAAATGTAGAAGTTGACAGTCTCAAAAGCTTTAAGAAGGGGGACTGAAATTGTTAGTCCAGGAAACTTCTATCAAATCTAAACCCATAATAACTAATGGAATCTTAGAAGCTGTAAGGATAGTGGGTATTTGAATAGTTCTTTTAGCTTAAATTCAACATTTAAGACCATGTGTTTTCTTGAAAAGTTCATCTAGCTTCTTGTTTGTTCATATGTAAATAAAGCTTCAAGGACAGATAAGTTGAAACAGTGCCAACTCTGTGAAAATTATTTGTCATGGAAAATTTTGTAACTTACACTATTAAATTAGTATCCATCAACCCTAAGAACACATGAATCTAAAATTCATTATCAGACGCAAACCTAACTTTGTGTCAAATTCTAATTGTAAATAACACTAGATTAGCTGGAGGCTGTGCTGAGATTGTTCTGAAGATAGATAACAATTAATATGAATGATTTTCAGAAACCAAGCAAATTATTTGCGAACAATATCTAATAAGATTTTACCCACCAGCTTTCCCACCTATCTATGTCACATTGGCGTGCTACAATGTTTCGGACTCGTTCGGTGAGATCCGAACCCAGCTTCAGGAGATTCGGACCCGATCCGGATTCATGCTCGTTCTGGACCCGATACCATGGCAATTTGAAGACCAATCCATAGGACGATCCGAAGATCAGTACTGGTTCGTACCGTGAAGACCAGACGGTTATTCGGTTCCGAAACTAGGTGAGTGTTCCTTGTTTTCTTATTGAGTATTTTGGCATTATTTTATATGAGTGCTTTTACGTTATTATGTTTAAACGGTGTTCATGTTATTGAGAGTTACATGGGAAAGTATCATTGACCGTAACCACGGTACAGTCCTATTGTTCATCGTATACACGGTTACTGTTACTGTTCACTGTTACTGATATTGTTCACCGTGTATACGATTACTGATTGACTGTTACTGTACTGTTATTGTTACTGTCACTGTATCGTCCCAGTGTTCTAGATAATATGGATATTGACTGGTTTAACTGAATTGAATAAATAATAATGTAAATGGACAACTTACACTGGGATTGGGGAAATTGATGGAGGAGACAGCGTCTGTATTTTGGGTGGACCTAGGATACAGGTTGCGCAGCCGACTGAGGGTTCCACTGCAGGGTTCCTGGGGGATGACTGGCATCCCATCTGTACTGTTACTGTTCCACTGTTTTCACAGTGAGATTACTGTTACTGTTACTGTTACTGAGTACCTAGCGGTACGGCCTGGTTCAGCGCCAGGAAACTGAGGCCGTGGTCCCGGGTATGTACGGGACCCACCTAAAGCATGGACAATGTCTCCAACCGATCAGTTTCAATAACTTAAGGGCATCGATTGGCATGTGTGGTAGGCGTAGTATGGGATGCGTCTATTACGTGTGACAATTGGTGTTCGCTGACATAATTAATAATAAACTGTTGATGCCTTGTGACTGACTGTAATTACCGGATTGTATATCTATATAATACTATGATAGACCCATGATTATAACTAAGACCAGACTTATGACCAGACTTGGATACCAGTTTAGTGACATGTGGTAGATACCTATTTTGACATCAGTTGCTTGTTTACTGTTGTGACAGTTGTCTTCTACCTTTATTCATGTTGTTATCATATGTATTACTGTTCAGTTATTTACCTTGTTATTTAGTCTTTTCTATTTACAGTTGTTTTACTTGTTTTGTACCTGTACTCTTATTTCTTGCATTGTTTTTCAGTTGCTTATATTATCATGTTATTTGATTATCTTATATCTTCGGTTACTCTTGTTACTGCTTTATGCACCTTGTTTTTATGCACGGGCTCTTGCCCTTTACACACACACTCACCAGGTCGTGTTCTGACGACCCTGGATTTGCACGTCCAGCTATTGGACGGTTGTTTTAACGTGCAGGGCTCGACGAGACTGTTCGTCTTGCGAAGTACTGGACGCTCTTTCTTATATTTCTGGTATTTCACCTCTTTATATTCTGTCATTTCCTGATTCTCCTTTTATTGCTTTCAGCTGCCATGTTCTTGCCATCTTTTATCTGCTATCCTTAGAATTGTCACTATATGTATTATTGCAGTGTTCATTGATCATTATGCTTCCGATTTATAGCTTGTTCAGGTTACAATTTAGGCTTAGCGCGTATACGAGGGGTATTTTTCCTCGCGTATATGCGTCGCCATAACGTCTCCGTATCTTTAGGATCGGGGCGTTACAGAGTGGTATCAGAGCCAGGTTCGACATAAAGGAGAACCTAGATCTTACCAGTAACTTGAACGAGTTATAATTACACTGCAATATACGTATACTATTCAATGATATTGACTCAACTTGAAAATTGACTGTCCTCCCTTGAAAATCCATTCCTTGATCTTCCAATCTCCCTGATTGCATCTATTCTTTCAGAGCAATCTGGATTCCTGCTCTCCTTGTCTATTCTATTTTCTGATCTTGTCTCTTGGAATTGCTCACTTCATTCTGAAGCTGATAGCAGAGATCAGAGCGCGCAGCGGAATCATGGTGTCCCAATGAGGCGATGTGGAAGCTTGTTGTGTTCTCTCTTGATTTTGAATTCTTTTATCATTCCCTACTTTATTTGAATTTCGAGGACGAAATTTTTATAAGGTGGGTAGGATTGTAACCCCCGATTTCCCTATATACGGGTTTCGATACTGCTATTCGATACCTGATGTAATCATCCTGGTAACCGGATTGAGAATTTTCAGTTCAAGATTTTATTTTCCAATATTCTGAATTTTTCAGAATTTTCTGAAAGTTTATAGGAATTTTTTTGAGAATAATCTCAACTCGGGGTCGACTAATGTCATGGACTGACTCCGGGATTTTTAATTAGCAATTAGGGATGAATTTTGAAGATCCGACTTCACCACAATGTTCAAGACTACAATCTTCTATTTTGTGAATTTTTGAGGATTTTTCTGGATTTATAAAATTAAATACAATAAAATAATGATTAAGTATTTATTAAAAAGAAAAAAAAAGAATTATTTAGAACAACCCAACCCCCACACATTATATTAATTCATAGGCTATTGGGGTTTGAACCCGTGACCCACCAACAACCAATGAAACAGACCAACCACAATGCCCAATAGTTTAGTTGCATAATGGAAAAAGGAATAACAATATTTAACCAATGTTTACTTCATTTTCACCTCCCATCCTGCTCCCTTACTCTCTCTGCTGCACCTTTTCTCGTTCACATCACCCAACTCTAAATCACATCTAAATCCTAACTACCCAAATCAAAATCCTAACAACAAAATCAATCCTAACTAATCAACCATATCCAAATCTAAAACCATATCTCATATATATTTTTCTTCCCTCATCACCGTGTACTACACCCTCCCTTTCTCCAGCCGTGAGCATACCCATGGCTGCTCCCTCACCCCGCTTACACCCCGACCTCCTCCTTCGATCCTCCTCTACCATTAAATCCACCGAAAATTTGGTCTGCTCGGCCCTGTGGGAGCCGAGGTCCGACTGGGAGTTGACCGCCCTGTTCTTCTGTGGGCCTGGGACTGTCTCGCCGAGTGCCCCAGGGCTGGAATCTGATGATCTGGGTGCTGGGGAGCGAGAGGAGGTCCGATCTCGCGTGGAGCTTGTTGCGGCGGATGCACCGGAAGGCGGTGCTCACGGCGACGACGATGCACCCAAGGTGTTCGAGAAAATGCTTCAGTGGCCTCAATCAGGTATGATGTCTCCAAATAGGATTTGAAATTTATGGTCATGCTGACATCAAGACAACATGACATTGCATACAATTTTCAGTAGAATAATGGATGTTGTGATGTTTATGATTTTGCATCTCGCTGGTCCAAATAGCATGACTTGATATCCAACTCTTATTCTGTAAGTTTTCATGTCACTCGGGAATATCAATTACATCTTGGGCATCATATTCTACATAACCTAAATAAATGTTTGTGAAAAGGCGACTTTGATAATAACAGTGTTTTTCAGGAACCCAACTTGGATGTGTTATTGGAACCCAAAAATCACAATCCAATGGATTTAAAATACTCGTGCTTTTCATGAAATTCACCCTAGTTGGTTTTGAACTCGCATCCCTGCTTGTTTCTGAAACTCTTTTTGACTATCACCACAAAGGTACTCAACATTTAAGGAATTTTTGAATATGTGTCAAATGTTCAAGGAATGTCCTAAGTTAAAATATATTATTTGCTCCTTTTTCAAGGTTTAAATAAAGGAGATGGCCCAGTTAGGGAGAGACTTTTTCTACTTTCCAATTTCAAAATTGTAGTACTAACAAAATGGTATACAGAGAACAATAGTAGAAATATGTAGTCATGTTGCAGATCAAATTTGTTTCAAGCAAAACCCAACCATTAAGTATTAGAAAGCGTAAATTTGACAGTAATGTGAAAGAGAACACGGGTACGTAAAACTAAATATAGCAGTTTCTTCAAAATATAAATGTAGAAGTTGACAGTCTCAAAAGCTTTAAGAAGGGGGACTGAAATTGTTAGTCCAGGAAACTTCTATCAAATCTAAACCCATAATAACTAATGGAATCTTAGAAGCTGTAAGGATAGTGGGTATTTGAATAGTTCTTTTAGCTTAAATTCAACATTTAAGACCATGTGTTTTCTTGAAAAGTTCATCTAGCTTCTTGTTTGTTCATATGTAAATAAAGCTTCAAGGACAGATAAGTTGAAACAGTGCCAACTCTGTGAAAATTATTTGTCATGGAAAATTTTGTAACTTACACTATTAAATTAGTATCCATCAACCCTAAGAACACATGAATCTAAAATTCATTATCAGACGCAAACCTAACTTTGTGTCAAATTCTAATTGTAAATAACACTAGATTAGCTGGAGGCTGTGCTGAGATTGTTCTGAAGATAGATAACAATTAATATGAATGATTTTCAGAAACCAAGCAAATTATTTGCGAACAATATCTAATAAGATTTTACCCACCAGCTTTCCCACCTATCTATGTCACATTGGCGTGCTACAATGTTTCGGACTCGTTCGGTGAGATCCGAACCCAGCTTCAGGAGATTCGGACCCGATCCGGATTCATGCTCGTTCTGGACCCGATACCATGGCAATTTGAAGACCAATCCATAGGACGATCCGAAGATCAGTACTGGTTCGTACCGTGAAGACCAGACGGTTATTCGGTTCCGAAACTAGGTGAGTGTTCCTTGTTTTCTTATTGAGTATTTTGGCATTATTTTATATGAGTGCTTTTACGTTATTATGTTTAAACGGTGTTCATGTTATTGAGAGTTACATGGGAAAGTATCATTGACCGTAACCACGGTACAGTCCTATTGTTCATCGTATACACGGTTACTGTTACTGTTCACTGTTACTGATATTGTTCACCGTGTATACGATTACTGATTGACTGTTACTGTACTGTTATTGTTACTGTCACTGTATCGTCCCAGTGTTCTAGATAATATGGATATTGACTGGTTTAACTGAATTGAATAAATAATAATGTAAATGGACAACTTACACTGGGATTGGGGAAATTGATGGAGGAGACAGCGTCTGTATTTTGGGTGGACCTAGGATACAGGTTGCGCAGCCGACTGAGGGTTCCACTGCAGGGTTCCTGGGGGATGACTGGCATCCCATCTGTACTGTTACTGTTCCACTGTTTTCACAGTGAGATTACTGTTACTGTTACTGTTACTGAGTACCTAGCGGTACGGCCTGGTTCAGCGCCAGGAAACTGAGGCCGTGGTCCCGGGTATGTACGGGACCCACCTAAAGCATGGACAATGTCTCCAACCGATCAGTTTCAATAACTTAAGGGCATCGATTGGCATGTGTGGTAGGCGTAGTATGGGATGCGTCTATTACGTGTGACAATTGGTGTTCGCTGACATAATTAATAATAAACTGTTGATGCCTTGTGACTGACTGTAATTACCGGATTGTATATCTATATAATACTATGATAGACCCATGATTATAACTAAGACCAGACTTATGACCAGACTTGGATACCAGTTTAGTGACATGTGGTAGATACCTATTTTGACATCAGTTGCTTGTTTACTGTTGTGACAGTTGTCTTCTACCTTTATTCATGTTGTTATCATATGTATTACTGTTCAGTTATTTACCTTGTTATTTAGTCTTTTCTATTTACAGTTGTTTTACTTGTTTTGTACCTGTACTCTTATTTCTTGCATTGTTTTTCAGTTGCTTATATTATCATGTTATTTGATTATCTTATATCTTCGGTTACTCTTGTTACTGCTTTATGCACCTTGTTTTTATGCACGGGCTCTTGCCCTTTACACACACACTCACCAGGTCGTGTTCTGACGACCCTGGATTTGCACGTCCAGCTATTGGACGGTTGTTTTAACGTGCAGGGCTCGACGAGACTGTTCGTCTTGCGAAGTACTGGACGCTCTTTCTTATATTTCTGGTATTTCACCTCTTTATATTCTGTCATTTCCTGATTCTCCTTTTATTGCTTTCAGCTGCCATGTTTTTGCCATCTTTTATCTGCTATCCTTAGAATTGTCACTATATGTATTATTGCAGTGTTCATTGATCATTATGCTTCCGATTTATAGCTTGTTCAGGTTACAATTTAGGCTTAGCGCGTATACGAGGGGTATTTTTCCTCGCGTATATGCGTCGCCATAACGTCTCCGTATCTTTAGGATCGGGGCGTTACAACACTGCAACAAAATAGGGTGGCTGAGAGAAGAACATGACCTTGGTAGAGAAGATCCAGTACATGTTATCTAACACCGACATATCAGAATCTTTTTGGGCTGAGGCATTGGCGTATGCTTGCCATCTCGTTAGCAGGTTGCCTTCGTCTGCAATAGGAGGTGAAACTTCTCTAGAGGTTTGGTCAGAAAAAGTTGCTTAAAAATATGATTTGCTACGGATATTTGGGTATCCGGCCTACTATCATGTCAAGGAAGACAAGTTGGAGCCAAGGTCGAGAAACTGTGTGTTCGAAGGATTCAAGAAATGAGTAAAAGGCTACAAAATTTGAGATCCGAAGGACAAAAAAATTATCTTGAGCAGAGACGTCACGTTTGACGAGACTTCAATGGTGAAATCTTGTAACACCCTGACCCCATGGGTACAGAAACGCTACTGTGATGTGTATAAGAAGGGCGAAAATACCCTCACATATGTATGCTAAGCATCAGTACAGGTAGGAATCAGAGTACGAAAGTACGTAGTGTTTATACATTCCAACAAAAGAGTACAATTACAAAGTTATCACATGATGTGACATAATATTACAAGTATATTAAATCACCTGGAGGTGCAAAAGTATGAAATATAAAATATGCATAGTACAAACAGGTGCTCACGAGCTTTAGATGAAATCCTGCGAGCCGGTCAGGGGAAGACTGGACAGAGAAGAGCTGCAGCTGGTCGGGCTGCTCCACAAGATAAGCTCGATCTTCGGCGGATGGGTTCACTTCAGCTCAAGCTCCAGAATCTGGACATGCAGGTCCAGGAGAGTCAGAAAGCTACCCAACAAGTGGTAAAATGAGTGTCAAGTGACGTGCACAGGCAATCAGACGTGTATCGATAAATCGAAATTGGAAAAGCATATATCAAAAACCGTGTCATGAGCACAAGCACACCCAAACATGCAATGAGGCGTCAAGTAAAACATTAGATGCAAATGTTGGCAAAACCAATTGTATAAACTAAGATTACGGATTCATGAGATTAGTATGTTGAGGGAATAATCCAAACAAGAAAACCCTCATAGGTATACCTTATATCTCATGTCACCATAGCCTAAGTTCATATAACTTGAGTTGTCTTATGAAAATCGAAAAAATGCAAAATTTGATAAAACACTGACAAATTATTTTATTAGTATTTTATTATTATTACTCGTCCTACTCATATATCTAAGTATGTGTCCTGGTATCCCAACACACATACATCCATATATGAGTAAGTCGAGATTGTTTAGTGAAAACTGATGAGGAAAATCAACGAACTATATTTACAATAGGTCCCGTGCATACACGGAACCACGATCCAGGGTGTTCCGGTGCTGAACCGGAACTACTGCAAAGCGTAATAGGGGAGGGTCATATTTATATGTCCATTCAGGAAGGATATATATATATATATTGAGTTGATCCCTTAAGAACGGTTTTCACAGATTTCTGTGAGAACTTTCATGTAGGTCGTTGAATCTGATAGAGATCTGGCTTTATTTGATTTGATTTATCAGATCCGACGATCCACATGAAAGTTCTCACACAAATCTGTGAGAACCGTTCTTAGGGATTAGCTCCCTAGACACACACACACACACACACAAAAGTAAGGGTGCCAGCACACCCCTCGGAACACTTGAAGGTCCTCAGGTAGAACCAAAGATTTTAGTTGTACAACATTCTTATACTATTGTATACACAAACACAAATTGATTATCATTTTCTCCCGACCCACTGTAAGTTGTTCTTTTTGTTACCTATTAGTTTATAATTATTGATTTACAAGAATAAGCAGGAGCATGATACAAGAGTAACAAGAGTACAGAAGAAGCAAGAGTATAACATGAATTTAATTATTAAATATGTTATTGTAATAATCATGAGTAAGATGATTTAACATAGTAAGTGTTAGGTGTCAGGTGATTAATATGCCTGATGTGAAACTGGTCGAGTAACATGATACAGAAAAACAGTACAAATACAGAAAAATGGTACAAGTAAAGATTTCAAACTCTTTACAATCAATATAACAAAAATAATTATTTCCAAATATTCATTATCCAGACATGGTTGGTAAAGCTGGAGCAAAGCCAGGCCGTGCTGGCAACACGCGGGGCACACGACATAGCTTAGATCCTGGCTGAGTTAGCGAGCAGCTCTAGAAACTAATGCGCTCGACGAGGCTAACCTTGCGGTGAAGCGATGTATGAAAGTCAAGCTAGCGCTCACGGCAAAGGCACACTCGCGATGAAGCTTAGACACTCATAGTGAGGCAAGCGTATGAACGCTATGCTAACATGTCACACGCTTGCGGCGAAGCTAAACGCAAACGATGAAGCGGCATATGAACGCCATGCCATCGCATGCAGCGTAGTTACGCTCAAACGAGTTAGCTGTAAAGCGCTGAGCGCTAAACTCGCCTCCTAGCGGAGCTATTAAAAAAGTCCAGAGGGTTTAAGTCCGAAGACTAGAATATAGCTCAGGAGCTGAGCCTGAAGGCTGAGCGACCACGAAGGGTCGGCCAAATCCATAATAAATCTGAAATTACATGCAGTTCACAGAAATACAGAAAATCAACTATTCTACTACAACCATTCATCATATTGATACAATCATTTCACCGATACAAATATAACAGTCCACGTAAATACAAATACACAAATTCCAGAAATACAAAATACACCCGTCGAAGCGGGGAAGCACACGAAAAGCGAGAAGCACTCGCCTAAAGCCATGAACACACTGGGAACTCTGAGAATACAACACACGTGCGCAATCAAAGAGAGAGAGAGAGAGTGTGGTGAGGTGAGAGAGTGTTGGCCCAAGGTTATAATCACCCGGTTTATGGTTTTGATAATAACAAAACATATGTGGTTATTTGTACTAATCAAGTTCAAGTGGTTAAGATTATTTCAGAGTTCTAAAGGATTCAAGGAGTTTCTTCCTCAAAAGCAAGGTGTTGTAGACTCAAGAAGACTCATATACGGGATCAGAACTCAGTATACTCAAACGATGCAAATGGAAAAGCCCGATTGAAGACTTGTAGTCACCTAGACCCTTGTAAGTTTTTAGTATGTTAAAGAGTAGAATATGATAGAAGTGCTCAAGAAGTTACACACACAAAAATACACGTTTTCAAAATATACATGTTTTGGGAAGTATTAGTTATGTTGCATGTTTAGTTTTAATACATGTTTCATAATTTTTCTAAATTTTTATATCAAGTTTAGAACATGTATTTTCTCTCTTATACTATGCTACATAACCCTCAAACCAATACAAAATATTTTAAAAATTGTTTAAAGTTCAAAAAATCTGTTTTTACACTATTTCAGGCCAGAACGATCGACCGGCCGGTCGATCGTTGCTATTACAGGCCAGAACGGTCGACTGGTCGCTCGACACCGGGCTTTTTTGTCCAAGGGCGTGCACGTTTGTCGGTCGACCGTCAACCGTTGCGGTCGACCGACCGACCGACTGAATGTGCCTTACTCTCTATTTGGGTCGGTCAACCGACAATTCAAAATTTTTTTTATTATAACCAGCGGTCGACCGGCCAGTCGACCGACAGACGTCCAGGTTGGCATAACAGTTACATTTTAAATCTGTTTTGTTTTTAATAAGTTCCAATGTTCATTTTTGGTTTTCAAGTGGTCAAACTCACCCCAAATGACCTGGCATCACTTATGAATGTTATTTATCCTTTGCCTATAAATAGAGGTCATGGGTTTTGGTTTTCAATAAGAATAATATCCAAGTTTTCAAGAGAGAAGTGTTTTATAGCTTTCTATTTCAAAGTTCTTTCTTTTCCAAAGCTTTTTCAATTGGTCTTAAGTCTTCTAAATCTCTTCAACTGAATTTCTTCTCTCACTTAGCTTCTTGAGCCTCAATTCATATTCCACTCTATAAGAAGTTGTAAGAGAGTATTTGTGGTCTTACTAGATCACCAAGTGCCTTGTAATCTATTGTCTTTTGGTTCCTCTTGTGTGGAGGATAGAGTTGTTGGAGTTGGGTACTCCGGTCTTGAGTAGACCAAGTTGTAATCCCTTCGGTGTAAGGTTCCTTTGTGGAAGTTTCCTTAGTGGATATAGTGAAAATCCTTCATAGTGGTGAAGGCGGGGACGTAGAGCAGTGGCTCGAAGTGGAAATCTCTTGTGTTTGCGTTTGATTTTATCTTACTCCTTATTGCTTTACATTTATATACTTGTGATATTATTTGTCTTGCTTTTCATTATAGCATTCATTCCATCTTCTTGCATTTTCGGTTTATACTCATATCAACAAGGAAGCAATTAAGCACCTCAACTCATTATCTAGAGGAATCAAAGAGGAGAAGTTTTAGAGCCCTTCACTGGGAATTCGGCTTCAATTCTTGTTTTGAGTGACCGCTTGCATAATATATCTTAACTAGTTTTAAAAGTGCATTTGATTAGCATAACATCTATTCACCCCCCTCTAGGTGTTTTTCAATTGGTATCAGAGCTTTGATCTCTAGTTTCTTGGCTTAACAACCTTAGAGAGATCTTTAATTACTAATCATCTTTTTTATATTTCATCCTCATTCACATTAGTAAAGATGGCCGAAGGTATTAAGACCCTACCCAAGTTTGATGGCCTTAACTTTCCCATATGGAAGTTAAGATGACCGTATTTTTGCAATCCTTAGGAAGCTGGGTTGCAAAAGCGGTGACTAAACCCTTTAGTGTACCCCTTAGCGATGAGGACACTTGGTCTGACATTGCTACGAAAGAGTTTGATGTAAATGTTAGGGCACACTATGCCTTACTTCAAGCTTTAAATGATGATGACATTGATAGAATCATACACTGTAAATCCGCATACGAGATTTGGACTCACCTTTTAGTCACTTATGAAGGAATATCATAAGTTAAGATGGCAAAAATTGACCTCTTACGTTCCCAATACGAAAACTTTACCATGCATGAAAATGACACCATTGATGACATGATAACAAAATTTACAAAAATAACTAATGGTCTAGCTTCTTTAGGTGACGACATTGACAATGATCAAAAGGTCAGGAAGATCATTCGTGCTCTCCCACCCTCATGGAAAGTCAAGGCTACAACCTTGAAGGAGTTAAACGATAAGGAGAAAATGCAGCTCATTAGTCATATAGGCAACCTGAACACCCATGAGATGAAAAGAAAGGCTAGAAAAGAGATGGTTCCTCAAAAGAAGAAAGTAATCGCTTTCAAAATCACTTCCACATTCTCTGACGAAGATGATGAAGAAGAGGATGATGAAGAACTCTCCCTCCATGTGAAGAATGTTAGGAGAATGTAAAACAAAGTAAAATTCAACAATAGAAGAAGATGGTAAGGAAAGAAAGAAAAGAAGATCATTTGCTTCAATTGTTGGAAGCCGGGCCATATGGTTGTGGAGTGTCTAGAGAACAAGAGTAAACCCTCTACCTCCAAGAAGCCCTACAAAAAGAAGGCTCTAAAAGCTACATGGGACTCGGAGAGTGAATCCGACGAAGAAATTGACACGGCTCATATGTGTTTCATGGCAAATGATAACACAAATAAGGTAACCTCTGAATCATCTCTTAAAGATTGTGAATTATTCATGGATGAATTAGGTGAAGTTTTTGAAGAATTATCTCACAATTATGATTTTCTTAAAAAGAAATATTTAAAAATAAAAATGGAAAATGAAACTCTCAACAACAAAATTATCATACTTACAAAAGAAAAGGATGATTTATTTTTCACTCTCACATCAACTCAAAAAGATTTTGATGATTATAAGATTTCATGTAAAGTTAAATTTTCACTAATAGATAAAGATGAGATTTTTATCCTAAAGAATAAAATTAACTCTTTAGGAGAAGTATTAAAGAAATGTGAATTTGACAAAACTAAATTGGAGGCTATGTTTCCTAAGAAACATACCCCAAAGAAACACACTCATGCTACACACACCCTTACTCATAAATCACAACATTTGCACACACATCATGCCAAACACACAACACAAACCAAATATGTTCACACTCCACATACTCATCATGCCTTCATTTATGGTAAAATTTATGCATGTACTTATTGTGCCCAAAAAGGTCACTTGGCTAAATTTTGTTTTGATAAAATAAATGCCTCAAATAATCATGTTTGGATTCGTAATGCTAACATTAAAGGATCCAAGAAAATTTGGGTACCAAAATCAACAAATATGTTGCATGATGTAGGTACACTCCAAAGTTCCACGACGTAGGGAGCGGTGGTATCTTGATAGTGGTTGCTCAAGGTACATGACATGGGATATCAATAACTTTGCAACCCTATCAAGATACCATGAAGGTGGCACCGTCACCTTCAGAGATGACTCCAAAGGAAAGATTGTTGGTATATGTAACATTAAATTTGGTTCATCTCTATTGATTGAAAATGTTATTTTAGTTGATGTCCTCAAGCATAATCTCTTGAGTATTAGTCAATTTTGTGATAAAGGTTTTAAAGTGATTTTTGATAACTTAGCTTTCAATGTATTTGATAGACAAACTAATTTATGTATACTTTTCAGATTTCGTGAAAACAATGTATAGATGATTGATATGTCTAATTTACAATGCAATGTCACATGTTTGAATGCCTTCAATGAAGACTCTTGGTTATGGCATAGAAAGCTAGGCCATATTTCTTTTGACCATCTATCTAGAATCAACAACAAGGAAGTGGTGAAAGGTATTCCTTATTTGAAATTTGAGAAGGACCGCATTTGCGATGCGTGCCAACTTAAGAAACAAACCAAGTCCTCTTTCAAATCTATCAAGGATATCATGACATCAAGACCTTTGTAGTTAATTCATATGGATTTGTTTGGTCCTACTAAAACCAAAAGTCTAAGTGAGAATCGTTTTATTTTTGTATTGGTTGATGATTTTTCTCGTTTTACTTGGGTGTTCTTTTTAGAACATAAAAATCAAGCCTTTTCACATTTTCAAATGTTTAGGACAAGAGTTGAAAAGGAAAAAAGATTTTCTAATTTTACGAATAAGGAGTGATAGAGGTGGTGAATTCATTAACCATTCCTTCATCACTTATTGCGAAGAATATGGAATTAAATATAAATTATCTTGTCCTAGAACTCCACAACAAAATAGAATAGTTGAGAGGAAAAATCGAACACTACAAGAAATGGTTAGGACTATGATAAATAAATACGGTCTCCCTCAATACCTATGGGCCGAGACCGTAAACACATCATGTTACATATCAAATAGGATTTACTTTTACAAAAACACTTCTAAAACTTCTTTCGAAATTTACTATTCAAGAAAATCAAATGTTTCTTATTTTAAAGTTTTTGGTTGTAAATGTTTTGTTTTAAATACTAAAGATAATTTAGGTAAGTTTGATGCAAAATCTTATGAAGCTATTTTCGTTGGATATTCTAACACTAGTAAAGCATATAGAGTCTTCAATAAATCTACTATGACTATTGAAGAATCTATACATGTAAAGTTTGAGGAATCTAATATTTTTATGGAGAATGTTATAGAAATAAATTACTTAGGTGAAGACATGAAGAGGATAACCTTGAAGGACTCACCTATACAAAAAGACAAGCCAAAGATTGATGTGTAAGGTAAAGTTTAAGAAGTTGAAGTGGAGCCAATACAACCACTTCCAAAGGATTGGAGATTCACTTCATATCATCCCAAGGATCTCATTATAGGTGATGTATTAAAAGGGATAACTATTCATTCCAAGCTCCATGATCTTTGTGGACATTATGCTTTTATTTCTCATTTTGAACCAAAGAACATCCTCGAAGCCGAAGGTGACTCATATTGGTTGCTTGCCATGCAAGAAGAGCTCAATCAATTTGAGCGCAATCAAGTTTGACATCTTGTCCCTAGACCCCATGATAGACCAACAATTGGCACTAAATGGATTTTTAGGAACAAGTTGGATGAGTCAGGAAATGTTGTTAGGAATAAAGTTAGGTTAGTGGCTCAAGCTTACACCCAAATCGAAGGTATCAATTTGAGGAAACCTTTGCACCCGTAGCTAGGCTTGAAGCCATACGGATAACACTTGCTTTTGCCTCCTATAAAGATTTTAAACTATTTCAATGGATATCAAAAGCGCATTTTAAAATGATTTTATTGAAGAGGAGGTGTATGTTGAATAATCCCCCGGGTTTGTTGATCTTACACATCCGGATTTTGTTTTCAAACTAGACAAAGCTTTATATATGGTTTAAAAAAAGCTCCTAGAGCTTGGTATGAAAGACTTTCATCATTTTTTATTTCTAATGATTTTGTTAAAGGAAAAATAGAAACCACTTTGTTTACTAAACATGTTGATAATGATATTCTTATTGTTCAAATATATGTTGATGGTATTATATTTGGATCTACAAATGAAAAACTTTATAAAGATTTTGAATCATGTATGAAGAATGAGTTTGAGCTGTCTATGATGGGCGACTTAACTACTTCCTTGAACTCCAAATCAAGTAAAGGAGTGATGGGATTTTTATAAATCAACCCAAATACATGAGAGAACTCATCAAGAAATTTAGACTTGAAAGGGCAAAGACAAGCAAAACTCCCATGGCTACCACAACAAAACTTGACAAGGATGAATAAGGTATAAATATAAATATTAAACTCTATCGTAGCATGATTGATAGTTTATTATATTTAACGGCTAGTAGGCCGGATATTATATTTAGTATTTGTCTATGTGCTATATTCCAATCTTATCCTAAAGAGTTTCATTTGATTGCGGTAAAAAGCATTATTAGATATCTTAAGGGCACTATTGGAATGAGTTTGTGGTATCCGAAGACCGGACAATTTTTCATAACGAGTTTTTCGGATGCTGACTATGCTGGTTGTAGAGTGGATAGGAAGAGTACAAGTGGAACCTGTCAGTTTCTAGGAAATTGCCTTGTTTCATGGTCTTCCAAGAAGCAAAATTCTGTAGTCCTCTCAACCCCCAAGGCGGAGTATGTTGTGGCTAGGGCTTGTTGTGCACAAGTCTTTTGGATGAAACATATTCTCCTTGACTATGATTTGCATTATGATCATATTAAGATATTTTGTGATAATGCTAGTACTATTCATATAACTAAAAATAGAAATCAACATAATAAGACAAAGCACATAGAAATTCGATATCACTTCCTTAGAGATCATTATGAGAAAGGTAATATTAAAATTGATTATGTTTCCACCGATTTTCAACTTGCGGATATTTTTACCAAACCACTAGATTATAATAGATTTTCATTTATTTGTGGTGAATTAAATGTTTATATTATGGATTCATGAGATTTTGCAAATACTCTTCAAAAAGTTTTGTTGGCTTTACCCTTTTTGATGCATGACAAAAAGGAGGAGAAATTTTTTATATTTGAGTTATTATTCTTTATTCTTTACCATGCACACTTTTAAGATTTGTAAAAAGATTTGTAAAGTTCATTTTTGTTATAATTTGTAAAGTTCATTTTTTATATATACATTGTATGACTTGCTCAAATTAAATTTAAGTCATAATGTTTTTTTTCTTATACTTGATAGATAGCTTAATTTGAGGGGGAGCTTTTCAAGCTCTTTCACATTTTTTTCTTAAATAACTCATATATTTTGTCATCATTAAAAAGGGAGAGATTGTTGGCCCAAGGTTACAATCACCCGATTTATAGTTTTGACATTAATAAAACATATGTGGTTATTTGTACTAATCAAGTTCAAGTGGTTAAGATTATTTCAGGGTTCTAAAGGATTCAAGGAGTTTCTTCCTCAAAAAGAAGGTGTTTAGACTCAAGAAGACTTATATACGGGATGGAACTCAGTACACTCAAACGATGCAAATGGAGAAGCCCGATTGAAGATCTTATAGTCACCTAGACCCTTATAAGATTTTAGTATGTTAAAGAGTAGAATATGATAGAAGTGCTCAAGAAGTTACACACACAAAAATACACGTTTTCAAAATATACAAGTTAAGAATTGGTTTTGTTGCATGTTTGGTATTAATACATGTTTCATAATTTTTTAAATTTTTATATCAAGTTTAGAACATGTATTTTCTCCCTTATACTATGCTACATAGCCCTCAAACCAATACAAAACATTTTAAAAATTTTTTAAAGTTCAAAAAAATCTATTTTTACACTATTTCAGGCCAGAACGGTCGATCGGCCGGTCGACCGGGCTTTTGGCCAAGGGCGTGCACGTTTGTGCACGTTTGTCGGTCGACCGACTGGTCGACCGTCAACCCCTGCGGTCGACCGACTGAATGTGCCTTGCTCTCTGTTTGGGTCGGTCGTTCAAATTTTTTTTTTTTAATATAACCAGCGGTCGACCGGGCGGTCGAACAGAGCCAACGGCTCTTTTCTGAGTGACGTGCCGGTCGACCGGCTGGCATAACGGCTACATTTTGAATCTGTTTTGTTTTTAATAAGTTCCAACGGTCATTTTTGGTTTCCAAGTGGTCAAACTCACCCCAAATGACCTGGCATCACTTATGAATATTATTCATCCTTTGCCTATAAATAGAGGTCATGGGTTTTGATTTTCAACAAGAATAATATCCAAATTTTCAAGAGAGAAGTGTTTTATAGCTTTCTATTGAAAATCACCTAGAGGGGGGGGGTGAATAGGTGATGATGCTAATCAAAGAGCAATTTAAAAATTATGATGCAAATGTAATGCAACAATCTCCCAAAACAAGACTAAGAGCCGAATTCCCTATTAAGGGCTCTGAACTCCTTCCTCCGGCTTCCTCGTAAAATGAGTTAGAGGTGCGCAATGCAACCTTGTTGTATGGGATAATGATTGACAATATGAATGAAAATGAATATGGCAATGACAATCTCAAGCAATAAGTAATGACAAGGAAAAGTAAACCAATCGCAAACACAAAGATATGTTATCGAGGTTCGAGCACCCAGCTCTACTCCCCGCCTTCCCCAGAAGGATTCTAGCTACTTCCACTATCACAAAGATCACAAATACAATGGAGTACCCAACTCCACAATCTCAAGTACAAGGAATTTCTGAGTAGTCAAAAGACCACAAACTCTCTCTTTCAATTGTCTCTTCCTTTACAAAAGGTCCTTAGAGAACAATGAGTAGGAATGAAGCTCTTGTGTGCAAGGAGAAAAGAAAATGAAATCAGAGAGTTCTTTTGAAAAACACTTCAGAAAATGAGAGAGAAATTTTAGCACAAAAACCAAAAACCAAGCTCTTTTGAATGCCTTAAACTTTTGAATTTTTCTTGTAATAATTAGGTGAACCAATCTCTCCCCAAACACCCCTATTTATAGGAGAGGGCTAGGGTTAGAAGATAAAACATTTTTAAGGCTAATCAGAATGTATTAAATCCAAAACAGGTCATTTAAACTCACTTAAGTGAGAAAAAGACAAAAATAAACAGCTCAGAAAAAAATGCCCGTTACTGTTCAAACGGCTCTGTCGGTCGACCGGTCGGTCGACCGCAAGTTCAAAAATGTGACCGTTGCAGGCCAGCGGTCGACCGCCCGGTCGACCCAATCTAACCGAGAGCAAAGTTGCTTACAGTCGGTCGACCGGTCGGTCGACCGATACAACGTGCACACAGATACGTGCACAGCCAGAGCCACGGTCGACTGGGACGGTCGACCGGCCAAACCTGTCATAGGTCCGGTCGACCGTTCGGTCGACTGGCTCAGGTCAAAAATCAGGATTTTGAAGAGAAAATAAAAGGGGATTTTGATTTTGACAAAAATAGTTTTGAACATAGATTTGTATAAAACACAAATATATATCTGTAGGCCAAATCTTGTAAACAAAATGTTTTTGTATAAATTATAAGAAAACATTTTGGAATAAACATGTGCGCAAAAACGTGTGATAGAGCTTCAAACCTATCCACTATTCTTTAACAAGTTATAAAACTAAAAATACAATGATTAAATACTCTTTGAGCAATCTTCAAGTCTTTGAGCCATCCAATGCCTTGCTTGTGCCTTCTCTTCTATGATCCTTCCTTGATTGTGCAATTTGCCTTCCTTGCTATCTGAAACTTAGAACTTCTTGCAAAAGCTAAGCCAATGGTCTCCAAACATGGTACAAAACCTGAAACTTATCTTGAACAAATTCATTAGTACCAAATAGCTCTTATTTGGTTTGTCATCATCAAAACACAAAACAAGAGAGTGTAACCTCTTAGGCCAACAATCTCCCCCTTTTTGATGATGACAAAACAATTAGGCTATAGACAAAAATATGGGGGAGGAGAAGACTCCCCCTCAAATTATACTATATTTATGCTATATGAAAAACACAAGAATTTATTAAAAACACAAAAACATACTCTTGATGCCAATTGAAACCAAATTGAAACAATACCAATAAAGCACAAAATACAAGAGTTCTCAAATTCATAAAACACAAGACTCATAACAAAAACTCATAAAACCAAAACATATAAATTCATATGGAACCAAGACCAAATGAACTTATTTTTGTCCCATGTAAACTTATTCTCCCCCTTTTTGTCATACATCAAAAAGGGTTATGAAAAACATGTTTAATCAATAACACAAACATTAAGTTCTCCACAAATAAACGAAAATCTAGCAAAATCAACTGGTTTAGTGAAAATATCAGCTAGTTGTAAATCCGTGGAAACATAATCAATATCTATATCTCCTTTCTCAAAATGATCTCTAAGAAAGTGATATCTAATCTCAATGTGCTTGGTCTTACTATGTTAATTTGCATTCTTAGTCATGTGTATAGTACTAGTATTATCACAAAATATTTTTATATGATCAAAATGCAAATCAAAATCAAGGAGAGTATGTTTCATCCAAAGGACTTGTGCACAACAAGCCCCTGCGGCAACATACTCCGCCTCGACGGTTGAGAGTGCTACGGAATTTTGTTTCCTAGAGGACCATGAAATAAGACAATTACCAAGAAATTGACATGTCCCACTAGTACTCTTTCTATCTACTCTACAACCCGCATAGTCGGCATCCGAATAACTCGTCATTGAGAAATCTCCGGTTTTCGGATACCATAGACCCATCCCAATAGTGCCCTTAATATAACGAATAATGCGTTTTACCGCAATAAGATGGGACTCTTTAGGACACGATTGAAATCTAGCACAAAGACACACACTAAACATGATATCCGGCCTACTTGCCGTTAAATATAAAAGACTTCCTATCATGCTTCTATATAATTTAATATCAACATTTTTACCTTGGTCATCTTTATCAAGCTTGGTTGTAGTTGCCATGGGAGTGTTGCAAGTCTTTGAGCCTTCAAGTCCAAACTTCTTTACAAGTTCCTTTGCGTACTTGGCTTGATTTATGAACGTCCCGTTTTGCAATTGCTTGATTTGGAGTCCAAGGAAGAAATTGAGCTCACCCATTGAAGACATTTCAAACTCAAGTTGCATTACCTTTTCAAAATCCTTGCACAAAAGCTCATTAGTAGAACCAAAAATTATATCATCAACATAAATTTGTACAATTAATATATCATTATCAACATGCTTAGTGAATAGAGTGGTGTCTACTTTGCCTTTAATAAAATCATTTGAAATAAGAAAACTAGAAAGCCTTTCATACCAAGCTCTAGGAGCTTGTTTCAATCCATATAAAGCTTTATCAAGTTTAAAAACAAAATCGGGATGAACATGATCAACAAAACCGGGAGATTGAGAAACATAAACCTCTTCATTAATAAAGCCATTCAAAATGCACTTTTCACATCCATTTGAAAAAGTTTAAAATTTTTGAAAGATGCAAAAGCTAGTGTCATCCGTATGGCTTCAAGCCGTGCTACGGGTGCAAAGGTCTCCTCAAAGTCAATTCCTTCAACTTGAGTGTAACCTTGGGCCACTAACCTAGCTTTATTCCTAATGACATTTCCGGACTCATCCATCTTGTTTCTAAAGATCCACTTAGTACCAATTATTGGTCTATCGTGGGGTTTAGGAACAAGGTGCCAAACTTGGTTGCGCTCAAATTGATTGAGTTCCTCTTGCATGGCAAGCAACCAATATGGGTCCGTCTCGGCTTCGAGAATGCCTTTGGGTTCAAAATGAGAAATGAAAGCAAAGTTACCACATAGGTCATGGAGTTTGGAGCGCGTTGTGACTCCTTTAGATGCATCACCCAAGATGAGCTCCTTAGGATGATTTGTAGCGTATCTCCAAGCTTTAGGAAGCGGTTGAGAGCTTTCCTCTTTATCCTCTTGAACATCACCAATAGATTCTTGCTTATCTTCTTGAGCGGGTGAGTCCTTCAAGGATAGTCTCTCTATGTTTTCACCTAATGGTTCAATCTCTACAACATTCTCAACAACCACATTAGATTCTTCAAATTTAACATGCATGGATTCTTCAATGGTACGAGAAGATCTAATGAATACTCTATAAGCTTTACTAGTTATAGAATATCCAACAAAAATTGCTTCATAAGCCTTAGCATTAAATTTGCCCAAATTCTCTTTAGTATTTAAAACAAAACACTTGCATCCAAAAACTTTGAAATAAGCAACATTAGGTTTTCTAGAGTGATACATTTCAAAAGATGTTTTGGAAGAATTTTTACACAAATAAATACGGTTAGATATATAGCATGCGGTGTTTACGGCCTCGGCCCATAAATATTGAGGGAGGTCGTATTCACTTATCATTGTCCTAGCCATCTCTTGAAGTGTTCTATTTTTCCTTTCTACAACTCCATTTTGTTGTGGAGTTCTAGGACAAGACATTTCATGCTTAATTCCCTTTTCATCACAATAAGTCATGAAGAGTTGGTTTACAAACTCACCACCTCTATCACTTCTTATTTTCAAAATCGGAAAACCTTTTTCTTTTTCAACCCTTTTACGAAAAATCTTAAAATGAGAAAAGGTTTGATCTTTGTGTTCCAAAAAGAAAACCCAAGTGAAACGGGAAAATCATCAACCAAAACATATGCATATCTACTACCATTTAAACTCTTAGTTTTAGTAGGTCCAAAAAGATCCATATGAATTAATTCTAAAGGCCTAGTTGACATGATATCCTTGATTGGTTTAAAGGAAGACTTGGTTTGTTTCCCAAGTTGGCACGCACCACAAATGCGGTCTTTCTCAAACTTCAAGCAAGGAATACCCTTCACCAATTCCTTTGAATTAATCCTAGAAAGATGTTCAAAAGAAGCATGTCCTAATCTTCTATGCCAAAGCCAAGAATTTTCATCAAAAGCATTCAAGCATTTAGTAGAACACTCAATATTAAGCATGTCAATGATATAAACATTATCATCACGAAAACCGGTGAGAATACAATCATTTGTTTTAATATCAAAAATCTTGCAAGAACAATCATCAAAAACAACTTTAAGTCCACGATCACAAAATTGACTAATGCTAAGCAAATTATGTTTCAAACCTTCAACTAAAACAATATTCTCAATAATAGGAGATGCACCAATTTGAATGTTACCTATACCGATGATAGTTCCCTTGGAGTCATCCCCGAAGGTGACGGAGCCACCTTCCATGTACCTTGATAGGGTTGTAAAGTTGTTGATATCCCACGTCATGTGTCTTGAACAACCACTATCAAGGTACCACCGCTCCCTACGTCTTGGAGCCTTGGTGTGTACCTACATCAAACAATTTAGGACTTGATTTTGGTACCCACATTTTCTTGGGTCCTTGAGGGTTAGAGCCATGAACCCAAACAAGATTATTGGATCTATTTAATTGATCATAACAAAACTTAGCTAAATGTCCATTTTTACCACAATATATGCATCTATATACTCTATCATATTTAAAAGCATAATGGGTGTGTGATTTGTGAGCATGAGCTTTGTGAGCATGAGCATGAGAAGTGTTAGGTGTAGTGTGAGCATGAGGAATCTTAGCATGTGATGTGTGCTTTTTAGAAAAATTTTCCTCAAGTTTCTTAGTGTTAAAAGCACAATCTTTCAAAACCTTCTCGAATTCCACCATTTTGGTTTTTAAAGAAGAAATTTCTTTTTCATCAACAATAGGAAATTTGGCCTTGCAAGAAACCTTGTAGGCACTAAATTCATTTTGAATAGAAATGAGGTTGGAAGAAATATCATCTTTTTCTTTGGAAACCATAGCAGGTTGATTTTTAAGAAAAGCAACTTCTTTTTGCAATTTAAAGCATTCAATTTTCTTGTTATCATAAGTTTCAGAAAGTTCAACAAAAGCATGTACAAGAACTTCCTTACTTAACTCATCATCTTCATCATCAAGGGTTGAGGGGTTACCTTAGGTGTGTTTGCCATGAAACACATATTTGCTACATCCGCCTCTTCCTCGGACTCGCTTTCCGAATCCCAAGTTGCCTTATACGCTTTCTTTTCTTCTGATTTCTTTGGCTTGAAGGAGGAGGTCATCTTCTTCTTGAACTCCGGGTAATCCGCCATGATGTGTCCGGGCTTTCGGCAATTGTAGCATATAATTTTTCTCTCCTCTTTGCCTTCAAATTTTCTCCGAAAGTTGAGCTTGTTCCTCCGGTACATCCTTTTGACATTTCGCACAAGGAGGGAGAGCTCCTCATCTTCTTCTTCATCTTCTTCATCGTCTTCAAGAGTGGATGAAGACTTGAAAGCTAAGGACTTCTTCTTTGTTGGAGCAGCCTCTTCTCTTGCTTTCTTCTCCATCTCATGGGTCTTTAGGTTCCCAATGAGACTAATGATGTCCATCTCATCTTTGTCGTTCAATTCCTTCAAGGTGGTGGCCTTTATCTCCCAAGATGGAGGAAGAGCCCGAATCACTTTGCGCACCTTTTGATCGTTGGAGATGACGTCACCTAAGGAAGAAAGACCATTGGTGATTTTAGTGAATCTAGTAATCATACAATCAATAGATTCATCATCAAGCATTTTAAATGATTCATATTGAGACCTCAAGAGATCTATCTTAGCTCTCTTGACTTGTGAAGTCCCTTCATGTGTGACCAATAAGTGTTGCCAAATCTCATAGGCGGATTGGCAATGAATTACCCGTGTAAGGTCATCCTCATTCAAGGCGGTTAAAAGGGAGTTTTAGGCCTTAGAGTTAGCCTCATATTCTCTAAAGTTGAAGTCGGTCCATGTGCTCTCATCACTATCGGGTGCTACATAGGGTTTGGTCAAGGACTTAGCCACTAAACTACCTAATGATTGCAAAAAGATAGTCATCCTAACCTTCCAAATAGGGAAGTTGAGTCCATCAAATTTAGGTGGGGATTTAATGTTATCGGCCATGTTTACTAGTGATGAATGAATGAAATGAGAAATGTTGATTAGCAAATTTTAAGGATCTCTCTATGGATGTTAAGCCAAAACCTAGAGTCCAAGCTCTGATACCAATTGAAAATCACCTAGAGGGGGGGTGAATAGGTGATGATGCTAATCAAAGAGCAATTTAAAATTATGATGCAAATGTAATGCAACAATCTCCCAAAACAAGACTAAGAGCCGAATTCCCTATTAAGGGCTCTGAACTCCTTCCTCCGGCTTCCTCGTAAAATGAGTTAGAGGTGCGCAATGCAACCTTGTTGTATGGGATAATGATTGACAATATGAATGAAAATGAATATGGCAATGACAATCTCAAGCAATAAGTAATGACAAGGAAAAGTAAACCAATCACAAACACAAAGATATGTTATCGAGGTTCGAGCACCCAGCTCTACTCCCCGCCTTCCCCAGAAGGATTCAAGCTACTTCCACTATCACAAAGATCACAAATACAATGGAGTACCCAACTCCACAATCTCAAGTACAAGGAATTTCTGAGTAGTCAAAAGACCACAAACTCTCTCTTTCAATTGTCTCTTCCCTTACAAAAGTCCTTAGAGAACAATGAGTAGGAATGAAGCTCTTGTGTGCAAGGAGAAAAGAAAATGAAATCAGAGAGTTCTTTTGAAAAACACTTCAGAAAATGAAAGAGAAATTTCAGCACAAAAACCAAAAACCAAGCTCTTTTGAATGCCTTAAACTTTTGAATTTTTCTTGTAATAATTAGGTGAACCAATCTCTCCCCAAACACCCCTATTTATAGGAGAGGGCTAGGGTTAGAAGATAAAACATTTTTAAGGCTAATCAGAATGTATTAAACCCAAAACAGGTCATTTAAACTCACTTAAGTGAGAAAAAGACAAAAATAAACAGCTCAGAAAAAAATGCCTGTTACTGTTCAAACGGCTCTGTCGGTCGACCGGTCGGTCGACCGCAAGTTCAAAAATGTGACCGTTGCAGGCCAGCGGTCGACCGCCCGGTCGACCTAATCTAACCGAGAGCAAAGTTGCTTACAGTCGGTCGACCGATACAACGTGCACACAGATACGTGCACAGCCAGAGCCACGGTCGACTGGGACGGTCGACCGGCCAAACCTGTCATAGGTCCGGTCGACCGTTCGGTCGACTGGCTCAGGTCAAAAATCAGGATTTTGAAGAGAAAATAAAAGGGGATTTTGATTTTGACAAAAATAGTTTTGAACATAGATTTGTATAAAACACAAATATATATCTGTAGGCCAAATCTTGTAAACAAAATGTTTTTGTATAAATTATAAGAAAACATTTTGGAATAAACATGTGCGCAAAAACGTGTGTGATAGAGCTTCAAACCTATCCACTATTCTTTAACAAGCTATAAAACTAAAAATACAATGATTAAATACTCTTTGAGCAATCTTCAAGTCTTTGAGCCATCCAATGCCTTGCTTGTGCCTTCTCTTCTATGATCCTTCCTTGATTGTGCAATTTGCCTTCCTTGCTATGTGAAACTTAGAAGTTCTTGTAAAAGCTAAGCCAATGGTCTCCAAACATGGTACAAAACCTGAAACTTATCTTGAACAAATTCATTAGTACCAAATAGCTCTTATTTGGTTTGTCATCATCAAAACACAAAACAAGAGAGTGTAACCTCTTGGGCCAACATCTATTTCAAAGTTCTTTCTTTTCCAAAGCTTTTTCAGTTGGTCTTAAGTCTTCTAAATCTCTTCAACTGAATTTCTTCTCTCACTTAGCTTCTTGAGCCTCAATTCATTTCCACTCTATAAGAAGTTGTAAGAGAGTATTTGTGGTCTTACTAGATCACCAAGTGCCTTGTAATCTATTATCTTATGGTTCCTCTTGTGTGGAGGATAGAGTTGTTGGAGTTGGGTACTCTGGTCTTGAGTAGACCAAGTTGTAATCTCTTTGGTGTAAGGTTCCTTTGTGAAAGTTTTCTTAGTGGATATAGTAGAAATACTTCATAGTAGTGAAGGCGGGGACATAGAGCAGTGGCTCAAACCTCAAAACAAATTCTTTTGTGTTTACGTTTGATTTTATCTTGCTCCTTATTGCTTTACATTTATATACTTGTGATATTATTTGTCTTGCTTTTCATTATAACATTCATTCCATCTTCTTACATTTTTGGTCTATACTCATATCAACAAGGAAGCAATTAAGCACCTTAACTCATTATCTAGAGGAATCAAAGAGGAGTAGTTCTAGAGCCCTTCACCTGAATTCAGCTTCAATTCTTATTTTGAGTGACCGCTTGCATAATACATCTTAACTAGTTTTAAAAGTGCATTTGATTAGCATAACACCTATTCACCCCCTCTAGGTGTTTTTCAGAGAGGAGAGAGAATTAAAGAGAGAGGAGAAAGGAGAGGGTCACGGTGTGGGAAACGTTGCACAAAAATGTGTAAGTTCAAATGCGATTGTGTACTGAAAAAGTGCTAATATTTTTTTTGAATCTACCATAATAGTTAAGTGGCATATGGGCTGTATCCACAAGCAGGGGAAGCGATAAAAGCATTATGTTCGATTTCATTGTTCAATTTAAAAACTTCTTTTTTGTTTCAAAAAATCAATAAAAGCAAAAAAGAAAAGATTTGTGAAAGTGATTGTTGAAGGAAGTGAAAACAAAATAAAAGTGTTTGGGTTGTGAAAAATGTGAAGTGAAAGGTAAAAAAATGTGAAGTGTGGAAGTAGAAAATGGTGGAAAACTCTTGGTTTAAAAAGAACTAGGAAAAGAAAACGGTTTTGAGAAATTGAAATAGAAAAATAGTGTGAAGTAGAAAGAAAACGAAATGAAACAAGTTTAGAAAAGTTTCAAAGAAGTAAAGTAGAGAAAGAAAGTTGAAATGTGAATTTTGTTTTTAAAAGAAAAGTTTTGAATATATGAGAAGAATCATGGCTAACTAATCAACTATGCACTGTTAACATTCTAACCCTTGAGATGAATTGTGCCTCATATTTGAATTCATTGACAAAGGGTACACCTTGATTTTTCAGGGCTAAAAGATAGCTTAATGAATGGAGTGATCTTCTCTAGCTTTGAAGTGTTGTCTCGATAGATCATTGGCTCTTGATTGGTACCCAAGAATGAAACATAAGATTGATGATTCATAAAAGAACTCATGCATAACAATATTAGCAAGTTCATTAAATCATCAAGACTATTGGTTAGCTAGCATGAAATAAGAAGGTTGAGCATAAGATTGTTAGAATTAATCAAAGTGACAATCCATCTTCATGTTCCATCAAGGCACTTGCCAAATGGCACGACACTACAGGGCACACAGGAATCACTAGGGGAATCAACATAACTTAGCAAGAGAAGTTAGCACTCATCTTTATTGGAAAATAAAAAAACACTTGCAAGAATGCAAGGTTACAATAGATGCATCCAATGAATCATTTGATTTATTTATTCAAGTGTTAGTAGTTAATAATGTTAGTGATTAGTTAGCCATGGTTAGAAAGTTATCTAGACATAGAAGAAGACAAGCAAATGAAAACATATAAGTAGAATTACACTAAAAGAAGGTTAGTTGTATGAAAACAATAACTAGAAGTAAGTGAAGAGCATTGCAAAGAAAAGAGTAAAGAAGAGAAAAGATCCTTGTATTGAATTGCCACTGGTTCAATTACACAGTCTCTCTCTCTCTCTCTCTCCTCTCTCTCTCTCTCTCTCTCTCTCTGTGTGTGTGTGTGTGTGTGTGTGTGGATCAAATCTAAACTAGAGAAAATGAAAAGCAAAATATAAGAGAAATACTAAAGAAGCCCTAGAGAATTCTATGTTCTTCAACCCCTCAAATCTGTGGCTTTGGTCCTCCTTTTATAGGGCTAGAAGGCTTGGGGAGCAAGAAAAGAAACCACCTGTCCAAGATCTGGATCAAAGGCCATGATCAAGCCGCGTTTGCGTGGCTATTGCCACACAAATGTGACAAGATCCTGATCCCTGATCCTGAAATTGGAGCCATGTACTCTCCGAGCTGAGGAAGCTTCTGGGTCTTTATCAGTTTTTGGAATTGTCTCTAAATACAGAGTAGATTGGGCTCTGAATTTTTGGCTTCAAATGGTATTCAAATTGAGTTTTCCTTGGGCTTCAAGAAATTCATGAATTTATCTATAAAATAGCAAGTATTAGCCCATAATTCAGTTTTGCCTTCTTCCTTAATTACCCATGTACATATGAGATAAGAAACATTTAGTGGTAGAGTTTTATTAGTAAAACAGGTAAGGAAATGCAGAAAAATGTGCAAAATCTTGAACCTATCACACTCCCATACCTACCTTTTGCTCATCCCCGAGCAAAACAAGAAAAAGAAAACTAAACTAAGAGTTTTATTACACCACTTTCGTAGGTGATGCGACTACACTGAGCGTGTGCAGCAAGCCGTTATATCTTTAGGTTTCCCCTAGAAGAGAAGTTTTATCTTCTGAGGGTTTTCAATGGATTACACCTACAAAATCCATAAAGAAAGAAAACAAATGTTAGTATTTTTAAAAACACATTCTGAAAAAGAGAAAAGTTTTCAAAATTTTTTTGCAAAAATTAAATGATCTAAGGTCATAAATTCACCAAAAATTATTCGTCCTTAAACTTAGTCTAGATGCAAAATCTTATCATCAATTAAGGTAAGAATTCAAAATTGGATTGAATAATTGATCTTTCACAAAAACCTAGATAATATGTACTTTATGATAGTGTAAATTTTTTGGATTTCAACTCTAACCATCAAGCCATTCATATATATATATATATATATATATATATATATATATATATATATATATATATATATATATTATATATATATATATATATATATATATATATATATATATATATATATATATATATATATATATATATATATATATTCTTCCTTTAGTTTTCTTAGGCATCTAGTTTACCCGGATAGTGAGCCTTTAACCGGTGACTCCCAAACCAGATGGCTTTAGGGCATCAGATGAGAAACACCCCTCGGGTTAAGGACTCGAGTAAATAAGGCCATACTTTAAGTAGTTTAATTTTTTTATTTAACCACTATTAGGCGTGAATAATTATGCTTCCTGAGGCATAGCTACCCAGCTTTAATAAGTGGTTAATTTTTTTGTATATATATATATTTTTAATGACATTTTTATGTTTTGTTTCCATCCCAAAAATGTGTAATTGTGGAGTGCATATTTTCTAAGACAAAAATGTAAGATCAAATTATCTTTCCAATGTTTCTTTCTCATTCTATAATTTTAAACAAGATCCATTATTTTTTACTATGTTTAAGAAGTTATTATTTTTTATTTCCCTAATTCCAAAGATCAATTTAATTTTCTTAAAATAGATCAAAACTTTTACCCTTATTTCAAAAAGTTTTGTAAAAAGAAAAGAAAAAGAATCATATACAAAAGAAAAATTCTAAAAATTGTCCTATAAAGAAGTGAAAAAGGAAGAAAATCTAGAAAATAACCTAAAAAGAGAAATATCTAGAAAATAACCTAAAATAAAATAAAAACTAAAAATGAAAAAGAAATAAAGAAAAAAAATTCTATGTTAGTACCCTCTCCCATACCTATCTCATGCATTGTCCCCAATGTATGACATGATATTTAAAAATGCATGAAATGGGTAAAGGTAATGTGTCACCTCCTCCGACGACTCGGTCCGGCCGAAGTGCTCGGACGGGCCTCCACTATGAAATCCATTCGAGTGGTCTGTTCTTCCATCTATCTCCTCTGGTGAATCTACCACCTAAAGATTTTCTTTGTGCCTTTCCATATGGAAGACATGAAGGCATGAGTCTCAGTGGGTGGTGGTTGTCGCCAAAAATCAGGCTCGTCCTCCTCCTCCATCTGTTCCTCTGAGGAGCTATCAGCAGGAACATCCTTAGTTAGGACTGTAAGAGTCCAAATAGAGTATAAACAGCTATTATACACACTGGTTATTCTTTCAGGGGATACAAATACTCGATCATACCCTAAATTTCTCGTCCGGTGAAAGTTTCTGCACAGACGGATCACGAGAATCGATAGAGAGTATTTTTCACCCCTAGTGCGTTGAGAATTTGCTGTGAGCTACTATAAAATGACTGTGTTCAAAGAGACTATGTGTTGCCTAGTCATGAGACTATGGATAATCTGAAGTACAGGTCTATCGAATGACGTGTGTGATCAAGGCTTAAAATTTTACGTTGGATCCATCGTCCAATGCAATGAACGTTTCAAAATATGGTACTCACCTTGAGACTATGACCCAACTCAGTGCATCACGCACCCTTCAAAATCATGAATTAATCAAAGAAAGTGGTGCAGCGTGCTGAGGAGAGACGGGGATTTGTGTACCTTTCTCTATAGTCGCAGGTATAATTAAGAGGTCCCCGTGATTCAAGTGTATAAGAAATTGATTGTGCTCTTGATCTATAGTGGTGGTGTCTATGCCCATGTAGAATTTCTTCACAAGTTCGGGGAAATAGAAAGCATCAACATTGGTATTATCATAAACTAGCTCATACTAATTTCGTTCCCTAATTCTATCCAAGAATACATGTCCATACCCATTAATATTGAAAATGCGTGAAAAATCTTTCTCAGAAAAAATAGATAGTGCCATGGTATAAACAGAACTTTAGACAAATGGATTAAGGGAAACAGGAGTTGCAAATCTCCCCCGAAAATCGTGGGGGGGAAATCCAAGTATAGATTGCTTTTTGCAGTCCAGGTAGCACTTCAGAAAATCAGTGGTAGATTTAGGATCTACGCATGAAATCGATGGAGGAGACCCTTAGTGGCGCTCAGGATTCTTCATAAGGGCCGTGAAAACGAGCCCAGGAATGCCCTGGTGGGGCAAACTTGAAGGATCTGAGGATGAGGTTTTTGGGAGAGGTGGTGCTCATTTTCTCTCTCTCAGGTTAGGGTTTTTCAGTTTGAGGCACGAGAGAGAGAGAGGAAAGAAGGGTTTTAAATAGGGGAAGAGGGTACTTTCCTTTTTTAACCCTGGCTTAGAAAATATTTTGTAAACTATGATTAGGGTTTTTTGTTTTTATAAAGAAACAATATGAATATTTACAAAAAAATCCTAATTTTATTTGTTTTATTTTCTTATATATATATTATTTTTTTATCCCCTTTTTATTTGTTTTTCATTAATGGTCAATGAGAAGATTGTGGTGGACCCTGGTCACTCATAAAATGGGTCAAGAGAAACGTAACTTTTTCCTCCTGTAACTCTAGTTCGTGGTTAAGAATGGTTTCAATATCTGTTCGTTTACTTTGAATATTTTACCATCCTTCTGATCAAAAATTTCACCGCACCGTGTGAAAATACAGTGTGCACAACGAAAGTCCTGACTAATGGGTTTTCAATTTTTCAGCGAAGAGATGAATCCTAGAATTATAGAGCAGAACTTTTTGTCCTGGGACAAAAATCTTTCTGTGTATAGATTGGTCGTGAAATTTTTTTTTTGCTTTTTGTGATTTTAGTATTGTCGTAGGCTTCATTTCGTATCTTCTCCAACTCAGAAATCTCGAGTTTTTTTTAGTTCACCAGCTTTATTTAAATCAAAATTAGTTGTTTGATTACCCACAAAGCCCGGTGTTCTAATTTAACTGGCAGATGACAGGTTTTCTCAAATATTACTCGGTATGGAGACATACCGAGGACAGTTTTGAAAGCGGTCTGCTAAGCCCATAGTGCATCTATTAGCTTAACAGACTAATCTTTTTTATTCTGTCCTACAATTTTCTCCAATATGAGTTTTATTTGTCTATTTGTCACTTCTACCTGCCTGTTAGTCTGAGGTTGATATGTCGTGGATAATTTGTAAGTCATCGATTATTTACGCATCAGGGCTTCAAAAGCCCTATTGTAAAAATGAGACACGTTATCACTAATTACCGCACATGGGGCACCGAAGCGAGAAATTATGTTCTCTTTCAAAATTTGACAACAACCTTGTTGTAATTTGTCTTTGTTGGCACAGCTTCGACCCATTTAGACACGTAGTCCACTGTGACAAGATGTTCTGGTTGCCAAATGAACTTGAAAATGGCCCCATGAAGTCGATGCCCCAAACATAAAAAATTTTCACTTTTAGAATGGGGTTCAGGGGCATCATATCTCTCCTAGAAATTTTACCTGTCATTTGGTAATTTTTACATGACTTGCAGAAAATGAAAGAGTCTTTGAACAAAGTGGGCTAGTAGAACTCATTTTGCAAGAATTTTTCAGCAGTTTTGCATGGACCAAAGTGCCCACCGCAGCAAGTTCATGGCAAAATACTAACACACTCCTATGTTCTTCAGATATACTTTTTCTGACGATTTGGTCATGACAGTATTTGAAAAGATATAGTTCTTCCCATAAGAAGAACCGTACTTGAGTAAAGAAGTGATATCTATCTTGACTCGTTCAGTCAGAAGGTGTTTGCCCGATAGTGGGATAGTTTACAATATCTGCATATCAGGGCTCCTTACACATTGCTAAGATGTGCTCGTTAGGAAAATTCTCATTGATCGATGTCTCAATTGGTGCGTTGAGGATTTGGGACAAATGATCAACAGCTACATTTTTCACGCCTTTCTTATCCCATATTTTGTGGTCAAATTCTTGTAAAAGGAGGATCCATCGAATGAGTCTTGCTTTGGCGTCCTTCTTTATCATAAGATACCTCAACGCGGAGTGGTCCGTGAACACAGTTGTTTTGGATCCGAGTAGGTATGGACAAAATTTTCCAACGTGAATACTACGACCAAAAATTCTTTTTCGGTCATAGTGTAATTTTGTTGTGCGTCGTTTAGAGTCCTACTTGCATAATAGGTCATAATCTGTCTATTATCGATGCGCTGTCCTAGAACATGACAAAACCTGAGGCGTCGCACATGATCTCAAATAGTTTTGTCCAATCAGGTGCTGAGATGATTAGAGCGGAGATAACTTCTTTCAAGTTTTCTCATGCTTCTAGACATCTGTCATCAAAATTGAAGGGCACATCCTTTGTTAATAGGTTCGTCAAGGGTCTAGCAATCTTGCTAAACTCTTTGATGAACCTTCGACAAAATCCGGCATGCCCTAGAAAGGATCTGATGTCCTTAATGCATTTCGGCTTGGGGAGTTTGGCAATCACTTTCAACTTTTGCCTTATCAACCTCTATCCCATATCTTGAAATCTCATGCCCCGGGACAGTTCCTTGTTTGACCATAAAATGACACTTTTCCCAGTTAAGTGTCAAGTTCTTTTTTGTGCATCGTTTAAGAACTAACTTTAGATGATGCAAGCATTGGTCAAACAAGTATCCGTAAATTGAGAAATCGTCCATAAATATTTTTAAAAGACATTCTGCCATGTTTGAGAACAAGCTTAGCATGCAACGTTGGAATGTTGTTGGGGCATAGCATGATCCAAATGGCATTCTGCGGTATGCAAACGTCTCAAATGGACAGGTAAACATTATTTTTTCTTGATCTTTGGGGCCGATTGGGATCTGATTGTACCCGAAATACCCATTCAGGAAATAATAGTATACAGCCCAGTCAGTCTTTCTAACATCTGATCAATAAATAGAAGAGGAAAGTGGTCTTTACAAGTAGCGAAATTCAATTTGCGATAATCAAAGCAAACTCGAACCTTTGTGGGAAGTCGAGACATCCACCATGGCCGAGACCCCCCTGCGCAATCCGCCATCTCGGTCGGTCGTCCACCTTGCCCTGGAGCTCCCACCACCGGAGCCACCCCCTTCTCTTGGCCATGGTCGAACTCATCATCCACCAACAATGGCCACGCACCCCCCCGCATCTCCTCCACCTCAGCACCCACCAAGTCTGGAGCACCTCCATCTCACCTCCACCCCCTTCGCTTCGTCTGTGCAAGCCACCACAATCCCCACAGCAATCCCCCACACTCCTCCTCCATGGACCACTCCTTGTCAAGCCCCTGCATAGGCCGTGATCATCTCCCCACCACCAGCGTGAGCAACCTACGCATGCCAACGCCTATGGCCGAGCACATCACCTCATCCCCCTCTCTTGGCCGAGATCACCACTCCGACGAGCTCCGCGAGCCCGTCCGGCAGCCCGATCTTCTCCGCGGGCACTCCGACAAGCCATGGTGCCCCTTCGCGGCCTCCACTTCCGCCGGCGAGCAACCCCATGGCCCGGTTCTTTCCCCTTGCCGTGAGTCTCTTTTTCCCTCACTCTGTATATTTACATGTGGGTGAATAAATGTGTGTGCATGAGAAATTAGAGTGCATGTGTGTATTATATGATGTGTGTGTGTGTGTGTGTGTGTGTGTGTGTGCATCTGCATGTTGGGTGAGTGTGTGTGTGTGTGTGTTGTATATAAATGTGTATGTGGGTGTGTGCATGATTATGTGTTTGTATATATTTATATTTATATGTGTTTGTATGTGTATGTATGTATGTAGATAACGTGTGTGGTATTATGTTAGTGTTGTGTTTATGTGTAAGTGTGCATGTGTGCTGTGTATGTATGTATATATGTGTGTATGTAATTATATGTGGGTATGTACTCGTGTATTTATGTGTGTGTGTCTATGTATGTTTTGTTGCATATTGCAGCGATTCGGATCTGATCAAGCGATCCGAACCCGGTAATAAAAGACCCAGACTTGATCCAGATTTGTGTTCGCAGAGTACCGATACGACAGACGATTCGAAGACCAACACATGAGATGATTCGGAGATCCGTACCAGTTCGTGCAGTGAAGATTAGACGGCGATTCGGACCCAAAATCGTGTCATTTCATGTGAGTGTTTGCTTGCCGTGTTGTTATTCATTTACCATTGATAGTGAGTGCTTATTTTCATTGTATTTTTATAATAAGTGTTTGTTTGTTTTGCTTATTTAATTTATGTGTTCATTGTATCATTTCATGAATATTTTCATTTCATGCTGTTGTTAGTTATTCTATTAGTTGGTTAGCTTGGCTGGTTTTTAGCATTTAGATATGATCGTAGTTGTGATGATTTAAAATCTAGTCCCGATGATTTAATATCTTGATACTAGTTGTCATTTTTCAGTTATTCTGTTATCATATATCAGTATCAGTTACCAGTTGTTAGTTTTCAGTTATTCAGTTATTAGCTATTACTGACATCGTCAGTTATTGAAGATATCCGGTCACTAATTTATTTTAATAATAACTTATATTGTTGCTTGTTAATAAAAGACATCATAACCCGAGAAACAGGGGTAATTGTCTGATAATGCATGTCGTGTATTTTGGAAAGACTAGTTATGGTATACTAAGTTTAGGTTCCACCATGGGGAATCAAGGTAGTACTGGCTACCAATTATTCAGTTCTCAGTTATTAGGGCTATGCCTGGACTATGACACCACACCAGTTATTCTTTTGTGTGGGGTTGTGGTCTTCAGTTATTAGGGCCTTACGGTCCCCGTCCTGGTTCAGTGCCAAAATGTTAGACCGTGGTACTGGGCATACACGGTATCATTCCAAAACACATGCACTACATTGCAGACAGTTATAACAACGATAATTTTGTTTGATTTGTGGGAAAACGGCTGTGGTATGGGACATAGTTAAGTACTATATTAGATAGGCTAATAATAATCAAGCAGACTAGTGATATATGCTAAGTTACACATTTTGACATCAGTTATTTTCTTTTACTGTAATATGAGTTATATTTCGTTCATAGTCTTGTTCATGATTTTAGTTATTCAGTTATTTTTATTTACAGTTCTAGTTATGTTATTATTGTATACAAACTGTAAATATGCACAAGCACTTTTCCTTTTTACACACTCATTGGGTCGCTTTCTGACGACCCTGAATTTTCACATCCAAATATTGGATGTTTTATTTCAATGATCAGGTGTTCATTGAGATCATACATGTAACACCCGGTAACCCATAAGTAATTAATGAGTTTCTTATATTAATTAACTATATATATATATATATATATATATATATATATATATATATATATATATATATATATATATATATATATATATATATATATATATATATATATATATATGAAACTCTTGGGGTAAGGGTAATTAATTAGTCACTAGTATCATTACCATAGTTGCATACCTTGAGTATACAATTTTAGCTTGTGGTGTATTTATAAACTTCTATTTCTTCCTTTTTTAATTGTGGGTATTCTTAGGAATAATGAAAATTATAGGCTAATGGTATATTATACCATTACCAATTTAATAAAGAAGAAAAAGAAAATTTAAAATACAAATCATAATATAAAAAATTCAACTTTAGTTACTGGGAAAGTAGGTGTGCATGGTGATGGTGGATCAAGGGCCAAGATGCTCTTGATCAAGGTGTAGGACACTTGGGCATTTCTGGTTAATGGTAAACTTGTAAATATTGGATGGGGAGTTACTAACTTAGGGTGAGAGAAATTTCGCATCTCTTCTTCCCCAAAGAGATGAGAAAAAGCCATGGCTAAAACCCTAGGAACCCACCCCTTCTTCCTTTAGAAATCAAGACCTCTCTTTTCTTCATCTTCTTTTCTTTCCTTTTCCTTCTCTCCTTTCTTCTCCCCTTCTCCAAACGAAAAAAAAATTTCGGGGGACTGCCCAGGCGCGACCGCCCCCAAGACAGCCGTGCCCAGCCTTCCCAGCCGCGGCCGGCACCATTCTAGAGAGAGGGAGTGGGAGGAAGGAGGAGGTTTTTGCAACGTGGATCTAGGTTTTGGGTGGAGAATCAACTCAAAATCTCAACTTTTAGGAGTCATTGCCACTCTTGATCAAGATATAATCTGACAGAATTTTTATGGTATAAAAATCTGATTTTTCAGTGTTTTGTTTAATTTTATTGATGTTATTAGCACAAAAAATTTACCCACTTGTTCTTCTTTTAAACAAGGTGTTGTTTGGGACTCATATAAGGGGGAAATCCAACAAAAATCCAACCTTGAAAGAGGTGAGTAAACCTAGACTTCTTGAAATTGAGTAGAGTAGAGTAAGTGGGTCTATAAAATTTTTATGGTAACCATAAAACAAACTATCACGTGTTGATGTCACTGTTTTTACATAAAAAAAAATTTTATAAATAAATATAATATTTGGTGAAGAGAAAATAATAGAAACTTCTTTAAAATTCATGTTATGTTGAGATATGGTTTCATGTTATTGGGCACTCCAATCTTAGGTAAGGCTATGTAGTGTAGGATGTTTTAGAGTTTAGAAATAATAAGGTGATCTTATGATTAACTCTAAGTAATACATGCCTCACATCCTTAAGAAGTGAAATTATTACGGAGAGGTAAAAATATAAACTCACTAGAATCAAATCGAGCTCGATGGTGCTAGCGACATATTCTTGGTTCATATGGCATGGTGTTGTATGGTGTCGTGTGTGCATGTACATATGTATGTATGTATGTATGTATGTATGTATCTATATATATATAATATATATATATATATATATATATATATATATATATATATATGTATATATATATATATATATTATATATATATGTATATATATATATATATATATATATATATATATATATGTATATATATATATATGTATATATATATATATAGATATAGATATAGATATATATATATATATATACACACACACACACACACACATATACATATACATATACATATACATATACATATATATATATACATACATACATATACACACACACACACACACACACACACACACACATATATATATGAGTCAATGGTTATGCCTAATCTTGGGTGGAATTGATATGTGTACTAATATGCTTGTTTGCTACTACATTTTAAAATTTTAGGGAGTGACTATCGTCTTAAATGACGAATGCTATATATGGTATGACCTACTATTTGCTTGTATTAAAAAGTTATCTATTTATATATTTGAAGGAAGGGGCCGGTGGGAGCTGGCGGGAGGGGAAGACGGTGTAAAAAGTTTTTTATTTATATTTTGAAGGAAGGGCCGATGGGAGCCGGTGGGAGGGGGAAGACGGTGTAAAAAGTCTCTATTTATATTTGAAGGAAGGGGCCGACAGGAGCAGGTAGGTGGGAAGGTGGAGCTATATAAATTATTATGGTATTTAAGCATGTGATTCCGGTACTTATGTATAGCCTGTAGCATAAGTAATGAAATGTATTACTTGTACGTACATGTAGTGTGTGATATCCTTAGTAATTGTGTTGTACGGGTGTAGTCAAAGGAATAGAGATAAGAAATTAGATATGTTATATATATGTGTATGTATATAATTAGATATGTTATGCAGTTGTATAGAGATAATTAAGCAAGCTATTCATAGCAAATAAAGGCAAATCATCAACACGAAACATGTAAACATAAGTAGGTATGGACTTTTTCATGGAATACACTTATGAGACTCATTTTACACTTACACTTATGCACATATATGCATATGTCATTGCTTAATTTTCTAAAATGATGGTTTACTCACTGAGCTATTAAGCTCACCCCTTTCTTTTAACCTTATTGTTTCAGGACTGGACAATGGTAAGGGCTAGCGTAATACAAAGGGATAACCGGGTTAGAGGGAGTTGGTTTAGTGGCATCCTAACTTTCCCTCACTGGTTGCTTGCACTCCTTTTTGTGTTGTTGCTTTTATTATATACATATCTATTTTGGAAGAACCTTGTACATATGTAAGGGGAAGACTATGTAATTATGTAATGCACTTGAAGGGGTGTGAAAGCTAAGAGATGAAAACTCATGAAGTGCATGTTACCTCTCTTGTGCATAAGAAGAAAGGTTGTAAGCCGTTTTAATAGGTCTTCCCGATGCTAGTTGTTGGATATGTTATATGGAGATGGTATCACGTTTTTGCATAAATTCTATTGCTTGATGAAAGTTTAAGTTATATGTGTGTGGGATATTTGGATCATATATATATGTTATGTATATGCCGATATGGTTAATGGTGAGCCTTGAAGGCCTTGCATTATACTTGTTATGTGTATATGAGTGAAGAATTTTCAAGAGAAATGCTGCCGAAATTTCGAATGATCACTTATGTGCATATTCCCTTGGATAATTAGATGGTTGATGGACGTACTTATATCTGGGACCGTTACAGTTAGTGTCAGAGCATGGTTGAAATAGGGATAGGTTAAATTGGCATAATGAGTTATGGATGAAGTGCTAATGTTTGTTTAATTATGATGGTAGGGTTGATTTGGATAGTTAAGGGGGTAGTAAATTCTTACGAATGTGGCAAACTCTGAAATGCGGAATATTTAACAGTCCTCTTATATTCGGATTGGAGTACCCGCATACTCCAATTCGGATGTCTCATGCAAAGGATGCGGGCCCATTTGCATGAAACACCAATGGTATGGGACACTAGAATGAGAGGACGGCTAAAATATCATGTAAGTCAAAGTTACTTCAGATCATAAGAATGACTGCATGTGCGCAATTTACAGCACCTAGTACACTATTTTAATATTTACAGGCTTAGTGACCCCATAGTTTTATTATCTTGAGACTTATATGTGTGTTATGAGCCTGATGAAAACTTCTTACTCCTGCAGATGGGAGACTCTGCGATGTCAGGATTTTCCTAAGGTAGCTCAGGATTAGATGGATCGAGCTGGGAGGCTGACACTGTAGATTGGGAGTTTGCGTCAGATGAGACCGATCCAAGCATAATTTTTCATAACTTGTTGGACATGGATGAGGATGATGCTAGCATAAAGAAAGAAGAAATATAAGCATGGCAGATGATGCTGAGAGTACCTTTGAGGACCTACCCAAGACCGAGGATCTTGATGCCGCTCTCGGGAACGATACAAACTCCCAAGGGAGGATACTTTTTGGAGGGGTTTGGTGGAAAGCTGGGCCAAAAACTGGAATTTGTATGACGATCATGATTATTGGAAGTGTGAAGATGATATCATGATAGAAGAAGAAGGGATCCAGAAGAAGAGGATCCCGAGGAAGAAGATCCCGAGGAGGAAGACCCTGAGGAATTTGAACCGGAAGAAAGGAAAGCGGAGGATGGGGAAAGGGAGGAAAGCTCCACTGGTTCTAATGAGAATCTTTAAACGAGAATAGATATACAGTATTTCTGGGGGAAATGTTTAGGCTCACATATTTTCTGAGCTTTTTGGGGTTGGGAAGGTTATTATATATGTATTTTGTAAGGAAGTGCCTGTGGAAAATACGCTTAATCATGATAATTGTATGTTTTGTAAAGATGTGCACATCTATAAATCCTGTCACTGTAACACTTTTTGAAATAGTAATAGACGTAGTAGTTGTGAATATATCTGATTGAGTTTATATTATGAATGTTGTTATTGATAGGTTGGTTGTTCTTTTAGGAATAGATGGACTTGAATCCTCTACCCAATGAAACTGATCTTGAAGGCTATGCCCCGCCACATAGCACGGTTGGGAGCATTCATCCCCCTACCAATCCAGATATTGTGGTAGAACAACTCAGTGTAGATCAGAGAATTCCTGACAAGATACCTAAGTGGTTGGCACAACTTGTAGCAATGACCAAACCATATAAGACTCTAGAGCAATTTCAGAAGTTGCGTCCACCAGCATTTAAAGGGGAGGCTGATCCAATACAAGCTGAGGAGTGGCTTTGACAGATTGAAAAATACTAGATGTCATGGGGTGCACTGAGGGTCAAAGAGTGGCTTTTACTATCTTTATGTTTCAAAGGAAAGCGGAACATTGGTGGAAATGGTCAAGAGCGGGGCTAAGTCTGCAGGGGAAGAGCTCACCCAGAACTAGTTAAGAAATTCAATGAAAAATATATCTCGGAGGTAGCTAAATATAAGCTTGCCATGAAGTTTCAAGAATTAAGGCTGGGTCGAATGTCATAAGCCAGTATGATATCAAGTTTACACAGTTGTCAAGATATGCTATAGGGCTGGTCCGCGAAGAAGCAGATAGAACGGAGAGGTTCTTCAAGGGTTTAAGGCCTGAGATTAGAAGCAAATTGATTCCGTTCCAACTCCAAGTCTATGTTCAAGCTGTGGAGAAAGCATTAGAAGTCGAACGAGACATACTAGAAGACCAAGAAGTCTCAAATAGGAAAATTCCTCCCCCTAAACATTTTCAGCACCAGGAGACATAGAGCTCTGGGGGATCAAACTTTAAATTTAATAAGAATGCAGGATTACATTGGGTACCTACTCCAAGATATCATGCTGGTGCTGGGAACAGAGGAGAATTTTTGCATAGGCCTTAGTTGACACCCCTCCTAGGTGTAACAGGAACCATGTAGGCATCTGCATTCAGGGCAGACAGTGCTTCATATGTGGCAATACTGGTCACATGAGGAAGGAGTGTCCAACTCTGCATGGATACCCGAATTTGAAGATTGAAACTGAAAGGCGAACCATGGATGCTGCTCCTTTTCCAGTTTCACAATAACCCACCAGGCGACCGTTCAATGCAACCAGACCGGCAATGACCCAATCTTCAGTACAACAACCTAGGGCTCAAGGGAAGATGAACGCCTTGACCCAACAGGAAGCTCGAGCATCAAATGCGATGGTAGAAGGTATTACTTGTATCATGGGGCATACTGCCCAAGTGTTATTTGATCCTGGTGCTACACATTCTTTTGTTTCTGCTGCATTTGCATCCAAACTAAACAAGAAACCAGAATCCTTGGAGTCTCAACTAATTATATCAACCCCTTTAGGTGCGGAGATGACTGCTAATAAGTTCTATAAGAAATGTGAAATTATGATAGGAGAAGTGAAAACGTGGGCCGATCTAATAGGACTGGGAGGTATGGAGTATGACGGCGTATCTTAGGGATGGATTGGTTATCCAACCACCATGCACATGTAGACTTTATCATAAGAGGGTAACTTTTAAGATGAAGGGAACTCCGTAATTCACATTTGAAGGGGTAAAGAATGAGAAAAGGTGCAAATCATATCGGCCTTCAAGACTACAAAACTGTTAAGAAGAGGGTGCCAAGGGTTCCTAGCCACTGTGACGGGTAAGAATGAAACTGAATTAAAGTTAGAAGATATGGCAGTAGTGAAAGAGTATCCTGATGTATTTCCAAAAGAGTTACCAGGCTTATCCCCAAACAGAGAGATCGAATTATCTATTGATTTGCTCCCAGGATCAAGTTCTATCTCTAAAGCACCTTATAGGATGGCTCCAGCAGAAATGAAGGAATTAAAGGAACAACTACAAGAACTGCTGGATAAAGGATTTATTCGACCCAGTGCGTCACCCTGGAGATCCCCAGTGCTGTTTGTTAAAAAGAAGGATGGAAGTATGAGATTATGCATTGATTATAGAGAGTTGAATAAAATCACCATCAAGAACCGGTATCCACTTCCTAGGATTGATGATTTGTTTGATCAATTTCAGAGTGCCAACGTGTTCTCAAAGATTGATCTAAGATCGGGGTATCACCAATTAAAAATTAAACAATGTGACATCCCTAAGACTACTTTTAGGACCAGATATGGACATTTTGAATTCCTTGTAATGCCCTTCGGACTAACAAATGCTCCGGCGACATTTATAGACATGATGAACAGGATATTTCAGCCATATCTTGATAAATTTGTAGTAGTGTTCATTGATGACATACTAGTTTACTCCAAGGATAAGGAGGAGCATGAAGAGCACTTGAGGACAATACTTCAAACATTAAGAGAAAAATAACTATATACGAAGCTTAAGAAGTGCGAGTTCTGGTTGGACCAGGTAAGTTTCCTCAGGCACATTGTATCCAGTGAAGGAATATCCGTAGACCCCGCAAAAATTAAGGCGATTAAGGATTGGCCTCAACCACAAATATTAAGGAAATCTGAAGTTTCTTAGGACTAGCAGGTTACTACCGAAGATTTGTAGAAGGATTCTTCAAGCTAGCATTACCCCTAACCACACTAAACAGAAAAGGTGTCAAGTTCAATTGAGGTGAAAGCCAAAAGAAAAGCTTTCAAGAATTAAAGGATAGGCTAACTTCTGCCCCGGTCCTAGCCATACCTTCAGGGACCGAGGGATATGTCATATATAGTGATGCATCCAAGCAAGGGTTAGGTTGTGTCTTAATGCAGCACGAGAGGGTTATAGCCTATGCCTCTAGGCAGTTAAGGAATCTTGAAAGGAATTACCCTACCCATGATCTAGAAATGGCTGCAGTGGTTTTTGCCCTAAAGATTTGGAGACATTACCTGTACGGAGTATCATGTGTAATCTATACGGACCACAAATGTTTCAAATACATATTTACCCAAAATGAGCTAAATATGCGACAACGAAGGTGGTTGGAGTTGATAAAAGACTATGACTTGACCATACAATATCACCCAGGGAAAGCCAATGTCGTTGCCGATGCATTAAGCCGAAAGTTAGAGGGGTCATTAGCAACTATAATAACTCATCAACTAAGGTTAATGAGAGAATTAGAAAAGATGCAACTGAAAGTCTATATAAGAAGACGTGGGAAGGTAACAAGCTGGGTGAATCAAGTTAGTGTCCAATATGTTGGCCCGAGGGTACAATCACCCGGTTTTAGAGTTTTGATGATTACAAAACATATATAGTTATTTGTACTAATCTTGTTTAAGTGTTTAAGATTGTTTCAGGGTTCTTAGGATTCAAAATGTTTTCTTCCCTAAAGGAAGGTGGTGTTGACTCAAGTTGACTCAATACGGATCAAGAATTTAAGATATTCAACGATGCATTTGGAAAAGCCCTAATTGAAGATCTTGTAGTCTCCTAGAGCCATTGTGAGAAGTAGTATGTTAACGAGTTAGGATATGATAGTTGTGCTCAAGAAAACACACACACAAAAATACACTTTTCAAAAGACAAGTTTTTGGTTATGTTTGTTTTGGTGCATGTTTGATCAACATACATGTTCATAATTTTTCAAATTTTTATATCCAGTTTAAAACATGTATCTCATCTTCTATAGCATGCTACATAACCCTCAAACCTTTTGAAAATATTTCAAAAATACTTCAAAAATCAAAATCTGTTTTTATTCTGTTTCAGGTTTTTACGGTCGACCGTCCGGTCGACCGGACTTGTTTCAGGCCAGATCGGTCGACCGTCCGGTCGATCGGGCCTTGTGGTCTTGGGCGTGCACGTCTGTGCACGTCTGCCGGTCGACCGGGCAGTCGACCGACAGACCCTGCGGTCAGCCGATCGGTCGCCCGACTGCAAGACCCTAACTCTCTCGGTTTTGCCGGTCGACCGGGCCGGTCGACCGTAAGTTCAATATTTTGTTTTACAATAGCCGGCGGTCGACCGGGCAATCGACCTGAGCCAACAGCTCTTTGCCAAATGGCTTGCCGGTCGACTGGCCGGTCGACCGACGGTTGTCCAGATTGCCCCAATGACTATATTTTGGATCTATTTTATTTTCTAGTATTTCCAACAGCTATTTCTAGTTTCCTAGTGGCTAGACTCACCCCTAATGACCTAGTATCATTTATGAATGGTATTTATCCATTCCCTATAAATAGAGGCCATTGGTTTTTGGTTTTAGACAAGAAAAATATCCAAGTCTCAAGTTTTTCAAAAGAGAAGAAAGTTTACTTGCTTTCATTTTCAAAAGTTCTTTCAATTGCAAAAGTTTTCAGGTGGTTTTTCAAGTCTCCTTAGTCTTTACTACTGAAATTTTCTCACACTTTACCTCTTGAGCCAAAATCATATTCCACACTATAAGAGGTTGTAAAAGAGAGTTTGTGGTCTTTTGATCACCAAATGATTATTGTACTTGTGGCTACACTACCTCTGAACTAGAGGAGTATGATTAAGGAGTTGGGTACTCCCAAGTGATTATAATCCTTTGTGGAAATTATAGCGGATCGGAAATCCTTCTGGGTGAAGGCGGGGACGTAGAGCTGGGTGCTCGAACCTCGAAACAAATCTCGTTGTTTGCGATTGGTTTACTTGTGCTTTTCTCTTTCTATTCATTCATTTTCATATTGTCGATCTATACTCTTACAACAAGATTGCATTGCGCACCTCAAACTCTTATTTAGAGGAATCACGAGGAAGAAGTTCAGAGCCCGTCACGGGGTATTCGACTTCTAATCTTTCTTTGAGTGATCATTGCATCATCTCATTTTTAAATTGTGGATTATTTGACTATTGATTAGCACTACACCTATTCACCTCCCTCTAGGTGTAATTTCACAATACGATCTGTATGACTGAATCAAGGAGGCGCAACAAAAAGATGATGAATTAAGAAAAATCTTGGAGAAGATTCAAAGCAGAAAAATTTAAGGCTTTACCTGTGATGAAGGAGTATTAAAATTTGATCATCGTGTATGTGTACCAATGAATACCAGACTTAAGGAAGAGATTTTGACGAAAGCTCAAAGCACTCTTTACACTGTGCATCCTAGAACAACGAAGATGTATCAAGATCTTCAAATAAATTTCTGGTGGGATAGAATGAAAAGGGATGTAGCCAAATTTGTGCAAAGATGTTTGACATGCCAACAAGTCAAAGCCGAATACAAGTAGCCTCCAGGATTATTGATGCCTTTACCACCCCCTGAATGGAAGTGGAGTCACATCACTATGGATTTTGTTTCAGGATTTTCCTAATCGCTGCAAGGGCATGACGCTATATGGGTAGTCGTGGACCACTCACAAAGTCTGCACACTTCCTACCTGTTCAAATGAATTACTCGATGGAGAAATTGGCACAGATTTACCTCCGAGAAGTAGTTCAGATACTTGGATTACCCGAAACAATTATATCAGATAGGGATCCTCGCTTTTTATCAAGATTCTAGATGAGTTTATCTAAGGCTTTGGGGACCAAATTACACCCAAGTACGCGACACACCCACAAACTGATGGACAATCAGAGAGGACTATTCAGATATTGGAAGACATGCTGAGGGCATGTGTATTAGATTTTGAAGGTAGCTGGGAGAAGTATATACCCTTAATAGAGTTTGCATACAACAACAGCTACCAATCAACTATAGGAATGCCACCGTTTGAAGCTTTGTATGGTAGAAGGTATAGGTCCCCCATTTGTTGGGAAGAGGTTGGAGATCGAGGATTGTTGGGCCTTGGTCTGGTGTAAGAAATGACAGATAAAATTAGGATAATAAGAAAAAGAATAATGGCAGCTCATAACCGACAAAAGTCATACGCAGACAGGCGTCGCATGCCACTAGAATTTGCCATAAGAGATATGGTATTCCTTAAGGTATCCCTCATGAAAGGAGTAGTGCAGATCGGCAAGAGTAATAAGTTAAATCCTCGATATGCAAGACCATTTGAAATATTAGAGAGGATCGGGCCACTGGCATGCCGATTGGTCTTGCTCCAAAAAATGGAAAGGATTCATAATGTGTTTCATGTATCCCAAGTAAGGAAGTATATACTAGACCCCAGCCACATCCTCAGCGACCCACCAATACAGATTCATGAAGACTTATCTTATATAGAAGAACCGATACAAATCTTAGATCACAAAGTGAAACAGTTAAGGAACAAAACTATTCCCCTTGTAAAGGTACTTTGGAGAAGCCAAAAGGTCAAAGAAGCAACATGGGAAACTGAAGAGAAAATGAGGACTCTTTTTTCATACTTATTTGGAGGTATGTCGAGTTTCGGGACGAAACTTTCTTTTAGGGGGTAGAATTGTAACACCCGGCAACCCATAAGTAATTAATGAGTTTCTTATGTTAATTAACTATGTCTTTATATATATATATATATATATATATATATATATATATATATATATGAGGAATCTGTACCTCAGCCGCCAGCTGAGAGAGACTCTGTCAGCTGGCGCAAAGTGGCTGAATTTTAACCACTATTTTGACTACTGGTACCAAGGTCGCAATTTTATATGAGGACTGTGACAATGTCTCAGTGGTTTTATGAGGAAGGTTGCCATGGTCGCAGTCTTTTCTAAGGACTGCGACCAAGGTCGCAGTCTTTTGCTAAAGATTGCGACCTTGGTCACAGTCTTCTCCTGAGGGCTGCTACCAGGGTCGCAGTCCTAATTACACTAAAATTATATGATTTTTTAGGACTGCGACCATGTTATAGTGGGCTGCGACCAAGCTGCATTGGGTTTGCGCCATATTAAAGTGACAGCTGAGAGAGTCTCTCTGCTGGCGGCTGAGGTACATTTTTCACTATATATGTGTGTGTGTGTGTGTGTGTGTGTGTGTGTGTGTGTGTGTGAAACTCTTGGGGTAAGGGTAATTAATTAGTTACTATAGTACTATACCATAGTTGCATACCTTGAGTATACAATTTTAGCTTGTGGTATATTTATAAACTTCTATTTCTCTTCTTTTTTAATTGTGGGTATTCTTAAGAATAATGAAAATTATAGGCTAATGGTATATTATACCATTACCAATTTAATAAAGAAGAAAAATTTTAAAATACAAACCATAATATAAAAATTCCAACTTTAGTTAGTGGGAAAGTAAGTGTGCATGGTGATGTTAGATCAAGACCCAAGATGCTCTTGATCAAGGTGTGAGACACTTGGGCATTTCTGGTCAATGGCAAACTTGTAAATATTGGATGGGGAGTTACTAACTTAGGGTGAGAGAAATCCCTCATCTCTTCTTCCCCAAAGAGATGAGAGTGCCAAGGCTAAAACCCTAGGAACCCACCCCTTCTTCTTCCTTTAGAAATCAAGACCTCTTTTTTTCTTCTTCTTTTCTTTCCTTTTCCTTCTCTCCTTTCTTCTCCCCTTCTCCAAACGAAAAAAATTTCAGGGGGACTGCCCAGGCGCGGCCGCCCCCAGGACAGCCGCGCCTAGCCTCCCCTGCCGCGGCTGGCGGCATTCTAGAGAGAGGGAGTGGGAGGAAGGAGGAGGTTGTTGCAAAGTGGATCTAGGTTTTGGGTGGAGAAATCAACTCAAAATCTCAACTTTTAGGGTTCATTGCCACTCTTGATCAAGGTATAATCCGACAAAATTTTTATGGCATAAAAATCAATTTTTTTAGTGTTTTGTTTAATTTTATTGATGTTATTAGCACAAGAAATTTACCCACTTGTTCTTCTTTTAATCAAGGTGTTGTTTGGGACTCATATAAGGGAATTCTAACAAAAATTCAATCTTGAAGGAGGTGAGTAAACCTAGACTTCTTGAAATTGAGTAGAGTAGAGTAAGTTGGTCTATAAAAATTTTATGGTAACCATAAAACAAACTATTATGTGTTGATGTCACTGTTTTTACATAAAAAATATAAATAAATATAATATTTGGTGAAGAGAAAATAATAGAAACTTCTTTAAAATTCATGTCATGTTGAGATATGGTTTCATGTTATTGGACGCTCCAATCTAGGTAAGGCTATGTAGTGTAAGATGTTCTAGAGTTTAGAAATAATAAGGTGATCCTATGATTAACTCTAAGTAACACACGCCCCACATCTTTAAGAAGTGAAATTATTAAGGAGAGGTAAAAATATAAACTCACTAGAATCAAATCGAGCTCGTTGGTGCTAGCGACATATTCTTGTTCATATGGCATGGTGTTGTATGGTGTCGTGTGTGCATGTACATATGTATATATATGAGTAAATAGGTTATGCCTAATCTTGGGTGGAATTGATATGTGTACTAATATGCTTATTTGTTACTACATTTTGAAATTTTAGGGAGTGACTATCGTCTTAAATGACGAATGCTATATATGGTATGACCTACTATTTGCTTGTATTAAAAAGTTATCTATTTATATATTTGAAGGAAGGGGCCGGTGGGAGGGGGAAGACGGTGTAAAAAGTTATTTATTTATATTTTGAAGGAAGAGATCGGCGGAGCCGGTGGAGGGGAAAAACGGTGTAAAAAGTTTCTATTTATATTTGAAGAAAAGTACCGGCAGGAGCCGGTAGGTGAAAAGGTAGAGCTATATAAATTATTATGGTATTTAAGCATGTGATTCTGGTACTTTTGTATAGCCGGTATCATAAGTAATGGAATGTGTTACTTATACGTATACATGTATGTTGGTCCCGAGATGATGCAATTGTTAGATCTAATATACAAGTCAACACTCACACAAATATATTAGCGTTAAAGAAATAAATGTACTTGCAATAAGGAAAATAAATCACAGAAAAATAACAATCGCAAACACAAGTGATTTATCCTGGTTCGGTCCTCGTGACCTACATCCAGTCCCCAAGCCACCCGCTTGAGATTTTCCTTTATCCTTTGACTTTGTACACCAAAATCAACACCTTGTATCCCTTTTGACAAATTCCCTTTACTAAATGTATGCAACTCTTCTTACAACCAAGAAAACCACAACATCTTGTACAACTTCTCTTCTACACCAAGAAGACGCTCTTGTACAATGCTTCCTTTGAGTGATTATAAACTTTCCTATAAGCCTTGAATCAGTATGTGATCGTGGACAAGGGCTATTATAGGTTGACTTTCAGAAATCTTCACTTTGGAGTAGGAATTTGGTGAAGAAACAGAAAGTGAGAACAGTTTTCAGAAAACCAGAATTTTGGCAGAGTTTTGATCAGAAAACTTTCTATTTGAATTAGTATTTTTAACCTAAGATAACAACGCTATTTATAGCTGAACTCTATGGTTAGTTAGGGTAGTTTTAGGATCATTTTGAATGTTTAAACGTTGGATAACGTTGAAGGAAATACCAGAAAAAAGAAACTGTACAGCAGTCAGAAACTGCCATTAGTCGACTTGAGATATGAGTTAGTCGACTAGGTAGGCAAATTTCTCAAGGTTAGTCGACTAATATTGGGACCAAGTCGACTAGGTCAAGTTAAAATCAAAAGACAAGTTTCTGGAAACTGAAACTAGTCGACCAGAGAGAATTATAAGTCGACTATACAAGTCTATTAGTCGACTATGTATACTGTTAAGTCGACTAATAGTGACAAACATAGAGTTGGGATCTTTCAGGACAAAAGCTAGTCGACTAGGAAAATTTACAAGTCGACTATACCATGTATAAGTCGACTACAAAAGGCTATAAGTCAACTAATAGACTATGATGTGTGTGTGTTTCAAGGCTTTTAACATGCTATCAATAATTATAATACACATCATTATCAACTCTCATTGGGAAGTCTTGAACATATAGAACTCTTGAATAGGCTTGTGATAGAGCTCCAAATGATTTGGCTTCACAAATGTATCATCAAAAGCAAGTTCCAACATTCTCCTCCTTTTTGATGATGACACTTTGTGTGCACAAATGCTCCCCCTACAGAAAATAAGTTATATGTTCTCCCCCCTGCGGAAAATGGGTTATAACAGATATAGAAACACTTGTGTTCTCCTCCTGCAACAAATATATCATAACAAATATATATGATAAATATTTGAAGTATTTTTCTTATCAAACTTCTTATATGGTACCTGAAAGATAACATTAGATGATACCAATCATAAGAGTAAAGCATTAACCTTTAGGAGACCAAACCCAATTTGAATTTGGTTTCCATCTGTTAGTATACACAAATTGTATGAATTACATATATCATGTATGTATGATGCAATATAAGTATTTTTGTCAATAATGCTTAAGTTTTTAGGAATCCATATAAACTTGTTCTTTAATCTTTTTGAAATAATATCAGACTTTCTTTCACAAAAGAATTATATGGATTACTAACTTATGTAGATTTTTCAAAAAATCCAAGACCATAATGATTATGTGACATCTTTTGATATGATAACAAATCATTCAACTTTTCTTTTCCTTGATTAAATTAGTCACATTTTTCAAAATCTCTTCATATTTCATTTTGAAAATAGATATGTCTTTATCTAAAACTGAAATCCTTTCATTTAAAGACAAAGTTTCCTTTTTAAGAAAAATATTTTCTTTTATAAAATTCTCATTATCCTTTTTCAATGATGATATCACTTTTTAAAAATCATCTTTTTGAGAATTTATAGAAGAAACTTGAGAGACATAACATGAATTTTCTTTAAAAAGTTTTTCATTTTCCTTTGATAAAAATTTATTCTTCATTTTTTCATTCTTTAGATCATTGAATAATTCATGGAATGTATCTAAAAGTTCAGTATATTGTACCTCATTTTCTTCTAGCGTCATGTAAGAGATGTTGGCATGTTCAGTGGTTTCTTCTTCGTCAGAGGAAGAGGAATCACTGTTTTCCCATGATGCCTTGGTAGTCTTTCTTCTTTCTAAACTTTTTGCTCTTGAATTTACCTTTATTTTTGAGCAATGGGCAATCCTTCCTCATATGACCTGTTTTATTGCAATTAAAACATTTAAACTTACCTTGCTTCAAGAATCTTCTGAATTTTCTTGAAAGCATTGCCATCTCTTCTTCATCATTATTTGAATTGTCCGTGTCTGAGGATGCATGGAAGGCAAGTTCTTTCTTCTTTGAGAGAGATTGTTGTTCATCCTTCTTTCTGTCTTCGAGTTGCACTTCATATGCCATTAGATTACCAATAAGGTTTTCTAACGACATTGTTGAGAGATCATTCGCTTCTTCTATTGCAGTTGTCTTCTTCTCCAATCTGATGTGAGTGCTCGAAGGATCTTGCGAACTTTTTCGACTTGGGTGTATTTCTTTCAAGGGATGCTAAAGAATTAGTAATGTCGGTGAATCTTGTAACCATTTCTGAGATGATTTCATTTTCCTTCATTTTGAATAGTTCAAACCTGTGGACAAGAACAGAAATTTTAAATTTCTTAACCTTATTTGTGCCTTCATGTGTTACCTGTAGAGTGTGCCATATTCGATTTGCAGAAGTAGTTGTTGACACACGGGTTGAATTCTTCTTTGGTTAAGGCACAGAATAAAGCATTCATCGCTTTGGCATCAAGCTTCACATTCTTCATTTGATCATCACTCCAAGCGTTGTAGTTGGTTGTCGGCTTGGTGTACGGTGCTTCTACTATGTTCCAAAGTTCGTAGTTGAGCGATTGCAAGTAGATCTTCATTCTACACTTCCAATAGTTGTAATTGGATCCATCGAATAGCGGTGGACGTTGTGTAGAATGTCCTTCTTTGAATTGTGACGAAGGAAACTCCGTTGCCATCCTTGTATGGTTGTTGACCAATTGTAGTTCCTGCTCTGATACCAAGTATTGGTCCTGAGATGATGCCAATTGTTGGATCTAATGTACAAGTCAACACTCACACAAATATATTCGTTAAAGAAATAAACATACTTGCAATAAGGAAAATAAATCACAGAAAAATAACAATCGCAAACACAAGTGATTTATCCTGGTTCGGTCCTCGTGACCTACATCCAGTCTCCAAGCCTCCCGCTTGAGATTTTCCTTTATCCTTTGACTTTGTACACCCAAAATTAACACCTTGTATCTCACTTGACAAATCCCTTTGCTAAATGTATACAACTCTTCTTACAACCAAGAAGACCACAACACCTTGTACAACTTCTCTTCTACACCAAGAAGACGCTCTTGTACAATGCTTCCTTTGAGTGATTACAAACTTTCCTATAAGCCTTGAATCAGTATGTGATCGTGGCAAGGGCTATTATAGGTTGACTTTCAGAAATCTACACTTTGAGTAGGAATTTGGTGAAGAAATAGAAAGTGGGAGCAGTTTTCAGAAAATCAGAATTTTGGCAGAGTTTTGGTCAGAAAACTTTCTATTTGAATTAGTATTTTTAACCTAAGATAACACCCTATTTATAGTTGAACTCTATGGTTAGTTAGGGTAGTTATTAGGACCATTTTGAATGTTTAAACGTTGGATAACGTTGAAGGAATACCAGAAAACGAAACTGTCCAACAGTCAGAAACTGCCATTAGTCGACTTGAGATATGAGTTAGTCGACTAGGGTAGGCAAATTTCTCAAGGTTATCGACTAGTATTGGGACCAAGTCGACTAGGTCAAGTTGAAATCAAAAGACAAGTTTTTGGAAACTGAAACTAGTCGACCAGAGGGAATTATAAGTCGACTATACAAGTCTATTAGTCGACTATGTATACTGTTAAGTCGACTAATAGCGCAAATAGAGAGTTGGGATCTTTCAGGATAAAAAGCTAGTCGACTAGGAAAATTTACAAGTTGACTATACCATGTATAAGTCGACTACAAAAGGCTATAAGTCGACAATAGACTATGATGTGTATGTGTGTTTCAGGCTTTTACATGCTATCAATAATTACAATACACATCATTATCAACTCTCTTAGGAAAATTTTGAACATGTAGAACTCTTGAATAGGCTTGTGATAGAGCTCCAAATGATATGGCTTCACAAATGTATCATCAAAAACAAGTTCCGACAATGTAGTATGTGATATCCTTAGTAATTGTGTTGTACGGTGTAGTCAAAGGAATAGAGATAAGAAATTAGATATTATGTGTGTGTGTGTGTGTGTAATTAGATATGTTATGCAGTTGTATGAAGATAATTAAGCAAGTTATTCATGACAAACAAAGGCAAATCACCAACACAAAACATGTAAACACAAGTAGGTATGGACTTTTTCATGGAATACACTTATGAGACTCATTCTACACTTACACTTATGCACATATATGCATATGTCATTGCTTAATTTTCTAAAATAATGGTTTACTCACTGAGCTATTAAGCTCACCCCTTTCTTTTAACCTTATTGTTTCAGGACTGGCAAAGGTAAGGGGCTAGTGTAATGCAAAGGGATAACCGGGTTAGAGAGAGTTGGATTATTGGCATCCTAACTTTCCCTCACTAGTTGCTTCATCTTTTTTTGTGTTGTTGTTGCTTTTATTATATACATATCTATTTTGAAAGTACATTGTACATATGTAAGGGGAAAACTATATAATTATGTAATGTACTTGAGGGGTGTGAAAGTTAAGAGATGAAACTCATGAAGTGCATGTTACCTCTCTTATGCATAAGAAGAAAGGTTGTAAGCCGTTTTAGTGGGTCTTTCGGAATTATCATGCTAGTTGTTGGATATGATATATGGAGACGGTATCATATTTTTGCATAA